>CM046660.1:130665736-130835736 GCA_025594165.1 Tamias sibiricus
GGTTAAAATAGCACCATTAATTTTTCAGGATCATTAATCACACCTAAATGAACACATACGATTCTTTCACAGGCTTTGTGTGTTACCTTCACAGCTTAAAGTGTGCCGTATAGTGGACAGCGGAGTCTTAACTGAGAAGCCAGAGTACACAGTCCAGTAGGGAAGGATTGCTCAGTGGTTCCAGAGGCAAAGTGACATAGGTGCATTTTTGTAGGGGGAAAAAAATATTCTGTGCAGCCTGAAAGCCTTGAAGTAGGTGTGCACCTCCCGGCTGCCTATCTCCCTCTCAAAGGTCCCTCTGGAGGCTTCTCCCAGTGAGCAGGGGAAACGTGTGTTTGAAATGGCACACTTATCTTGCAGTTGCAGGGGAAGCTTTTGTTTTATTTTTCTCCTGCTGCATTAAAGTATTTGTCTTTCTTTCTTTGTAGTGTAATATTGTTAATGTAAAACAATTTGCATCATGACACTTTTATCACAGTTTTCGTCTTTTTCTCAGTATGTTGCATTTCTCACCATGTCTAGTTCATCACAGCTACAGTGTGTACATCACAACATTTATCTTAGGCTCAGGGTTTTACTTGTTTATAAAAATTGTCTTCTTTCAGCCTGTATTCACTCCATTTAAGAAAAAAAAAAAAAAAAAAAAAAAAAAGGCAGCCAGAAACTGTTTTGGTCCAAACTCCAGTAGTTATCACATTCCTTGCTAAGTGTCCTGCGTATTTATATGTCTCCTAACTATTACTCTATGTTTCAATGACATTTCTCAGTTTCATGGCAAAGGGAGGTTGTAGGAGCAGCTTTTGCTGTTCATGCTGCCAAGCAAGGCAAGCCCGTGAGGCTGTTGGAGGTGAGGTGAGGTGACACAGTATATATCTGGGTCATGTCTCAGTGTTGAAGTTGACTATCTTCTGTGAGCAACAGCTAGATTTAACTTGGGGAGAAAGAAGGTGGGAAGAAGTCTGCATGGGCTGAGAGCGTGACTAGCTGAAAAGATCACTCAGAGGACACTAAAAGGGCATCTGGTCCAGCAACTCCCAATACTGATGTTCGCTGTTAAGATGCAGGACTCAGCTCCTCTGTAATTTTGACCATTTCCTCCTGGAAGAGCAAAGAATTGCTCAGTTTTATTGCTACATTAGGCTATATATCACCTTCATAGTCAAAAATTTGCCTCCCAGATCTCAGCTGTGTAGACCAGACTCTCTTCCAATTATTTCAATGCAAGAAGGCATGGTGTTTCACGAGCCAGGGTATCCACTATTATTATGTACTTCAAGTTCCAGGACAGTTAATTAACATTTTATTTCACACTGTTCCTTTGCTGGGAGACAAATCATAAGCAGCTTGGAATTTTAGAAGAGATGAAGTGCAACACAGAAAGTAAAGGGGGTTTTGCTGTCAGACTTTGTCCAGCTCTGACACTTCCTATAGATGTATCCTGATACAAGTTACTTACCTTCTGAATTTCAGTGTCTCCACCTATAAATCAGGGTTGATAGGAACCTGTTTCACACAGGTGTTGTGAGGATTCGATATAATAGTGCTTTTTAACTCCTTTGTAAAGCTTAGCACAGTGACAGGCACAGAATAAATGCTCAATGGACGGTACTTATTATTACTAATGGCATGGGGTATGGGTTCAAAGTGGACAAAAACATATCTCACTGAATTTCTTTTTTTTAATATTTATTTATTTGCTTTAGTTGTACACAATGCAATGCATTTATGTTTACATGATGCTGAGGATCGAACCTAGGTCGCGCACGTGCTAGGCGAGCGCTCTACCACTGAGCCACAACCCCAGCACTATCTCACTGAATTTCAAAATGAGAATATTTTAATCTGCCCACATTGGCTGTTCCCACTGACTCTGCAAAACAAATAAAGTGGACAAATTCATATTCATTTAATCATTTAATTGATAAATATTTGGTACTTGTTAGAATAAAGTAATTAGCAATATAGACAAATTCCTTTTCTGGCAGATATTATAGTTTAGTGGAATGCAAGTAAATATTGATTGACTAGATGAAAGAATGAGTGGATAAATGAATGCATAAATGATGGACAGGTGGATGGATGGATTTATACATGGACAGATTTATATGGGACATCCTACCAGATGAAAAGTTTCTTAAAAGTAAGGTAAAAGTAAGGTGTACCTTTTAGTGAGTGTTTGTTCTAGAAGTTTGTGAATACATCCTCAATTTGGGTCAAAAATAGAATATGTTCAGGAAAAGTGGGGACTGGCCTGCACAGAAGTGGGAGGGCATTTGCTCTGAGCTTACCAGGACATAGTGATCTTGAGACATTTTTGGGTAACTCTGCTCTGAGAGTTGTAGACAGAATGTCTTTTACCAGAAACACCGTGTCACAGGATTCTCACATTAGCATCAGCAATTTAACCAAAAAAAAAAAAAAAAAAAAATTGTTCTACTATGCCTCTTGATTCCTATTTCCATGAGGGAGTATTTCCATTTTACAAAAATCAAGGCTCAAAGTGCAGTTGCACACCTTTCTGATTTGAAGCTGAGACTAGAATACAAACACTTTGACTTCGGCTCCATCCCCTTTGTGGTTGACCACCAGGACTCCAGTCAATAATATTAAGCTGGTATTAGCTACAAAATATAAACTTTGGTTCTCATAAAATATCACCAAAGTCCTGCAAGACTAGCTGGCTGATTTTAAACCCATAGGAAAGGCTACTGTCTCTCTTCCCTTACCCATCCCATCACAGGACAACCAAAGTGGACTCTGGCTCACCCCCTCCCTACCTCTGTCTGGCATTTTAATCTTCATCCCAACTTTGTAAATAGCCCCAGAATAAAATGAGATGGCCCGTTCTCTGCTTTCAAAGACTTTTTTCATTAAAAACCTCTTCATTCTAGAAGTCCTAACTCACTCAAGTCGTGAAGCCATCTTCAGAAAGCTGATCATCCATTTTTTTGTCCTATTTCCCTAGCTGGCTTAGAAATGACTTGAACTAATAGCAGCATTTTCTCCAATATAAAGAATGAAGCAGACAACAACAACCCACTGATTTTCCAAGGCCATTCTTGATCTTTTTCACCCGGTTCCCCTCCCATATGTTACATTTGTCTAGGTTTTAAACATCTGTTCCCAAAGAGGTAATGTTTGCTTTTCATTCAGAACCTAGCAATGTGGACCAAAGTTCACATGACATATTGCAGAGTATGTTTAGTTGCAAATGCTATGTACAGGCTCTTTGAAATGTAGCATGTATGGCACCATGTGACACACGGTTGCCATGGTAATACACTTTTTGGCTGAACTACAGCAGAAGCCCATGGAACATACATTGCTAATATGAGGCTCTGCCCTGTGCTAATGCATAGGACACAGCCAATCTGGGATCTGGGACTCAAGAGGTTTTGCATGCAGCCTGGGTGGCAGGTGCCCTCTTCCTGCATGTGCAGGGAAGATGTAGCATCTTCCCTTTCCAGTCCTGTCTCCCAGGCACAGGGCATGCTGTGCATTCTGCCATGCATGGAGACAGCATTTGCTTGAATATCGGTTTGCTATATTTTGTATCAAAGGGGGCCCCAGCTGAAAACATTTTATTTTGTAAACTGAAGTGAAAAATCAGTTTATGGCAGATCCTTTTTTGAATAATGACATTCTTTTTCCCAATTCCAGAATTCAACAGTCATGAGCAGAGCTGAAAATTTTAAACAAGTTGAGTACCTCCTTATTCATGGAACAGCAGATGGTGAGTTTCAGTTAATTAGACTTTTTAGTATCACAGACAGGTTTGCAATTTCACTACTGACAAAACAAAAGCATGAGGGGCAAGACTGTTACATTTACTTCAATAAAACAGTGTTGCTTTCCACAACTCACTTGTCTTGGGCTAAATGGGATGCTGAGTCCTAGAACTTTAAACAGTCCCTTTCTTCTGTGCCTTTCCCACCCTTTGGTATCAGAAACTGGAGAAGCTATTAGCTACTTGATGTTTCCTTTCTCTCCCTGCAGATAACGTTCACTTTCAGCAGTCAGCACAGATCTCCAAAGCCCTAGTGGATGCTGGAGTGGATTTCCAGGCAATGGTACAGTGAAACTTTGTGCAAGGGGAGCAAAGTGGCTGGTGGGATCTAGCTTTCTCTTTGGAAGCTACTTCTTCCCAAAGACATCCCAGGAATCAGGGACAGAATAGAGTTTTCATTTTTCCAATGTGAAGTCAGAGAAGTGATATGCTTGAGTCATACACAGAGTGATATTCAATGAGAGTGTGGGGTTGAGAAGCACAATATTGCATATCCTGGGAGTGTCAAAACACTGCTCTCCTGTTCATGTGATTGTTCAGTCTCTCCCTGTTTTGATTCAGAAGTAATCACTTACTCAGTAAATGTGTGGCAGAGTAATTCTAAAGTGAAACCAGCATGATAATAGCTCAGCTCAAATATGAAAATCCATTTCTGTCTAGTATGTATTACTAGCCTTTGTAACAACAGTGGGATATTAATAATCAGCATGCTTCAGATTTTGTGATTGCTATGTTATCTTTTGTTGAACAACTGCAGACAATAAACAATGAAGCTTGTTTTACAAAGTCAGAAATGGCTAAAGTTGTTGTTGCCTGTACAGAGGGTGTTTCTAGGTATTTAGTCAAATTCATTTTCTGCATTAGAGATTTTCAAATCAAGAAGAAATACACATACATACATACATACATATACATACATACCTATACTAAATAATTTGGGTAAAATGGTGTAATTTAATTGCATAAAATAATTTAGGTAAAATGCAGTTTTCTCATCTATTGGGAAAAGGACTACTTTCTTCCACTCTTCTAATATGATTTTCTCTGTGCTCTGTTCAAATGGTGCCTTCTGTATAGGAGTGGGACAGTTATGGGATACAGAGAAAAACTGGCATCTTTTTGGCCAAATACTCATAAGAGGTTGAGCTTTATTTTTCTGCCACTCAAAGCAAAACTCATGATACTGAAAGCAGTTTTTAAGAGTTAACTTGTATCTCCAAAATATATGTTTGCCTAGCAATAACTTCCCAATTATTTAATAAGATGTGAGTTGATAAATTTTGCCTCAGGTCAGAAACTCCTTCTATATAAATGTTAGACAGTTTTTTTTTTTTTTTAAAGCCATTGGTAATATCTAAGTGTTTGCAAATAATACATTTGACTTTTGACTTCATTTATGTAAAAATATAGTTGTAACACTGAAATAGATTTTTACCAGTTCCTTAGTGACATATATTAGGAAAGTTGCATTTTAAATTTTCATTTATTTTAATGCAGTTTATTTTAATAGAGTGTAGATAAATCTGACACTAGATAACAAATAAAATAGGTGGGCTTAATGAGTAAACCTGCCTGTATGGTGTGGTTTTAAGTGTCCTTTGAGTCAAATTTGAAAGTGGGTTTGGATATTTTTATTAGAATTTACATTTGCTTTAAAGTACTATTCAGTTAAGCCAGATGCACAATAGATTTTCTCAGCGCCTGTTAAAGAGGATCAGAGACTTCTGCAGGACAGAACAACATGCCTTGGAAAAGCTCTGGAGAAAAATTAGACAGTCTTTGTGATCATAATTCAGCTTATAAACTATTTCAGGCATCAAAACACCCTGTTTTCTACCATGTATGCTCATGAGAGATCATTTGATTTTTTTTTTTTTTTAACAGATGACTTCCTAATTCTGACCTTTTTCTTCCTCTCTCCAGTGGTACACCGATGAAGACCATGGAATTGCTAGCAGCACAGCACACCAGCATATATATACCCACATGAGCCATTTCATAAAACAATGCTTCTCTTTACCTTAGCACCTCAAAACAGTGTGCCATTTATAGTTCATTAAAAAAAAAACATTTTGTTCTCATTATCTCAGAACTGCAATGTTAAGATGATAATCTTTTAAAATGCACTAAAATGAAGAAAATTAAGGTTACCTTTATTTCCAAATTTCATACTTATGATCATAAATAGGGACTTCTGTCTTCATGACAGATTATTACCTTACAGAAATTTGGATTATGCAGTTTGGTTTTATTTATCTCTTAAAATCATTTCCACTTCAGCTGCTGAAACAACAAATATAAATTATTTTTATGAGAGCTTTGCATAGTTCCCCTGGGTAGCATTTTAATTTTTTTTTTCTGACTAGACTAGTCCAAATCTTGTTCTTTTCTTTAAAGGGATGACAAGATGTGGGCAATGATGTCACTAGTGCAGGGACAAAAGTAGGGGGTATAGGGAGAGGAGATAGCAGGGCATGGCTACAAACCCAGGTCCAAGCATGCCAACCCCACAGGCTACTGTCAGCTCCCCTCAGAGAAGAGCTGTTCACAGCCAGACTGGCACAGTTTTCTGAGAAAGACTATTCAAACAGTCTCAGGAAATCATATATGCAAAGCACTGACTTCTAAGTAAAACCACAGCAGTTGAATAGACTCCAAAGAAATGCAAGGGAAACTGCCAGCAATGTAAGGCCCCCAGGTGCCAGTTATGGCTATAGGTGCTAGGAAAACACAGCAAGGGTGATGGGAAAGCATTGTAAATGTGCTTTTAAAAAAAGGACTGATGTTTCCTACTGAAAAAAGGCAGCTTGGATCTGAGATGTGAACACATCAGCTTGCCCTGTTAAAAGTTGAAAATATTTGTATCTCAAATTCTAACATGAAGGAATTCTTGCATCAATTTTTCTTGTTTCATTTCTTGAGTAGTTTAATTGAAAAAAAAACAAATTTAATTTCCTTGGATTCATTTTTTTAAATGGAATATAAACTAGAACATGTGTGTTATTATTATTCCCATTCTATGTATTGTGGAATTTCTCCTTGTCACTTAATAAATGTACCTTCATTTTTCAGAGGTCATGAGTTGTGTTTTGTATCAGACCTAGATCACAGTGGCATGTGGACACATTTGTCCAGAAGGTTCATGTTTATCTTGTTAACAATCTTGGACTATCTTGTAAAAGTGGAAAGAGCTCAGCTTTTTTAAAAAAATTATATACACAGTAATGTGTTAAGTTAAGCAGCCTGTACGGTTTTAATTTGATACATATAGAATTTCTGTTATCAATGGGCATGGAGGCATACGCCTATAATCCCAGCAGCTCAGGAGGCTGAGGCAGGAGGATAGTGGGTTCAAGGCCATCCTCAGCAACTTACTGAGGCCCTAAGCAACTCAGTGAGACCCTATCTCAGAACAAAAATAAAAAGGGCTGGGGATATGGCTCAGTGGTTCAGCACCCCTGGGTTCAGTCCCTGGTGCAAAAAAAAAAAAATAAAAAAAAATAAAATCTGTTATCAATACACACAGCTTAAAGAGAAATCAATTTAAAATCCTGTTGGTCATTTATATAATACATAATTTATAATTTCATTCTATGGAAACTATGCTGAGGCTCACATTATAAAACAAATAAATATTAACAATATGACCATACTAGTTCTGACAGCTCAGAAAAAGTGAAAAAAAAAAAAAAAAAAAGAAGAAGTGAAGAAGTTATCATTTAAGTATTTGACCAATTTTTGGTTGATAGAACTATAATAATGAAAACATTGATTTTAGAGGCTGAATTCGATCTAGCAATATCTATATAACTGAGAAAACATTATTTTCTGTTTCAATTATTTGTAAAACAGCCTCATTTTTAAAAAATACTTTCTGAATTTAAACTCAGCTTCAGACCAATTTGCTAGACAAAGTTATCTCAGAATGAGCTATAGCATAAAAACCTAAAATGGAAAAAGCCTATCAATTCAACATGAGATTGGTGAGTCATGCATACGAAATAGAGGATCTGAAATCCAGCTTCAACTATATTTTCAGAGCATGCCATCAAGTAACTTCACCTGATCTCCTAAGTCCCACTCATCTCTTGGAACCCTAAACCAACATTCAAACCTGTGGGTTTCTTGTCATTATTCTATTTTTTAATATAGTTCAGTCATCATGAGCAGCTGGGGCAATCTTTGCTGAGTTCTATATCAAGGAAGAGCAGTGATATATGGTCACACCCTGGACAGCATTAATTCATAAGAGCAAATTAATTAGAAATTCTCCTTTTATCTTAATTGAAATTATATATTATACAATATGACAGATACATTCATATCTAAATCAAATATTGTGTAATATTTGTACAATATCAAAATTAAATTAATTTATTGTTCTCTTCATTTCTAAGCATGTTGAACAGTTTTATCTTCAGCCCAGAGTTAATAAAAAAAATCAAAGTACATATTTTTCAAGCAAAGGGGGCTACGAATAGTAATGATGTGAATAAATTCAAAGCAGTTTTTATTTGACCCTCATAGGATAAGTTTTACACTTTAGTAAGAGTTTTAAATTTGCCTATTGGAAAAGGAAGATAAGGAAATTGATAGCCCCACTTAACCTGAGGATAAATGTGAAACACAGGAACTAGTCATACCACTAAAGATGTGCAGACTTGTCTCCGGTTGACAACTGCAGGCTCTGCAAGCTGGTGAGTGACTAACTTCTTTCACCAACAGCCTGTGAGAGTGCACCAGAGTCCAGGAGTGCATGCACCAAAATAAGGGAGAAATGGTTCACATCTCATTTGTAGATATAGGCTCATTTTTAAAGTTTCTATCAAAACTTTCAGAAAATCACTTTAAATTATTTTTGAACATTTTTTATTGGAAACTTGGCTAAAAATAATTTCATATCTTTATGCTTTCTTAAATAGAAGGCACAGAACATAATTCAATGAATTCATGATGACTCAGAGCCGCCACCATAAAGATCAATCATCACATCAGGCTGTATGATATCTTGAGGGTTTTGTTTCCTTTCGTATTCACAGGCTATCGGTTCCACCTTTTGGCATTTGCTGCTTTTTCTCTAAGTTGACGTGAGAATACTGACTTATAAGACTACTCGATTTGTACAATATTTAAGATTAAATAAATTCTAAATCAAAAACATACCAAAACACAAGCATGGCTTTTTCCATAAAGGAAGAGAATTTTGTTGTGCCAACTTTATGACAGTTATTTTAGCAGTGTCCAAAAATCTTTTTGCGTGCATCCTTAGTGACCTGGAGTATGTATTCAGGATGTCTCTGGGATACAGATGGTTGAGAATGAGAGAGAAATGAAAGATACAAAGTATAATGTCACTCACCATCCAATGAGAAAAGCTCAGAGCTTGCTTGGTATTAATAAGATCAATGTTGTGTTGAGTAGGAATTTATCATCTATGCACGTCATCTGTCTGTGTAATGTTAATATTTGAGCCCAAGAATTTAATAAAAATTGAAATAACTTTCTTACTGCTATCTAGAAGGGTGTTTTTTTTTCTGATGCTTACAGGTTTTGAACTTCAATAAAATCAATGCTTTTGTTCTACATAGACTTTCATTGAATCAATTCTACAAGTATTTCAAATTGTTGAAAGAGCATGTATCAGTATGGTGAGATGTGCAATCATCTGACAACCAAAACCCTTACTTACTATATCTCTTGGTATTATTCATCTTAACCTGATTTTGATTTTGGTTCCAAGAACCAGAATGAACACCCAGTAAAGGAGGAAGTCAGTCCCATCTCACCTTCTGCTGGACATGTAGCACCCTGCCGCCAAGGTCCAATGGACCAGGGTTAGATTATCAGCACCACTTCTGACTAGTGGAAAACATTTAAAGGACACTACTAAGCCTTTTTCAACTCCAGCACCAACATACCTACCTCAAACAATTGTACTTTTTGAGGTTTACATATCTGCAATGCCTAGCACCCTCCTTTCATATTCTCCTTCCTCCTAGTGACATCTATCTGCTGCTTCTCTCACCTTGATAGCCTCATGGATTGCATAGGTATTTGCCTTAGGCTTCTATATCCTTAGGCACTGGAATCATGAAAGTGCTTAATAAGCATGGTTTTTGTTCTGATACATGTCAGTAAGAATCCATTTTGGTTTTTTGTTTTTTTAAACTGAGCAAAAGCATCTTCTGATAACATTTTACCTTTGGTTCTATCAACAGCTTTTACTAGCTGGGTAAACAGCAGAGTTACAAAGAGGGGTAAAACACCACTGCTACATTCAAGGAGCTTAAAACAAATGGAAGAAATAAGTCACATAGCAGAAACCACATGACCCTACACATACCAAGAGTAAAGAAGACCTAGAACAAAGTAAAGTGAACAGTAAGAATAAATAAGATTGGTGGGCAGAGAAAGGTGGCTTCTGGACTCTCATGAGGTAGCAATTGGCTGAACTTCATACCACACTGTTTAATAGTCTCAGGCTTTGGTGCTTTTGGTGCCATGCTTTTTTTTCAAATACAAATCTCTGTATGTATGTACATACACATATAAAATTTCCATGTATAAATGAAGATATTCCAACAAAGCTAGTATGTCTGAGCTAACTTGTTAAGAACCTAGGGAGCCCATTTGATTTCAATACTAATAGAAATTTAGAGACTACTCACAGAGAGTTTTGTTTGATCATCCGAGTCATCTTGGAAGCAGAATCCCTAAGGAAATTATTCCATTCTTCCTCCACTATATTCTCTACTGTGCTGTCAGATTAATCTTTCCAAAAACTCATATCTCTCCATTACTAAAAGCTCTTAATGGATAAAGTTCAAATATCCTAAAATAGAATTTGACATCATTTATTATGTCTCCTAACTTCTGTCTTTACCTTTTTTTTTTTTTTTTAACAAGTCTCACTACCCTCCTAACATTGCACCACCCTGCCAGGATCTAGTTACTGCTACCTAGCTTTACTCTTTTATCTTTATTCAATATTGACATGGGGCTGAGAATCTCTGCAGTTACTGAGTACACTTCCTTCCCCATTTCCATCCTAATTCATGTGCTAGCTCTTCTATAACATTTTATTCAAACTCTGTCCTACTCAAAGTTCCATCCTTGGGTTATAAATCATTTTACTCATACCACCAAAATAGTGAAAAACCATATTCTATTATAGCCACATACTCAACTCACCCTTAGAAGCAAAGGTCATTGTCCTGTTTTCAAAGTTCCAGAACACACAATAGTGCTCCATACACTGACAAACTGAATTGGAAGAATAGTAAATCAGCTGACTACAGCTTTTTGTATAGAACATCTAAATAAGACCTCTAACGTAGTATCAGTAATCCTTGATTACTAGGCTTTTGACTTGAACTACCCTCTCCAAGTAGATATTTGGAGACTTGTCATATTACTCCAATTACTTTCATAAATCTTTCAAGTGGTTGTAATCTCAAACATTACACTGCATAAATATATAATAGATATATTGAACAAATTGGAGAGCAATATTACATAATAGTAAAATAGCTAAGTGTTCATGAGTAAATAGGCTAAAGTTAAACAGAAACACAGGTAGGTCAGTGCAGATAGGAAGCAGAATAAACCACACTTTTAAGAGCCTAGAAAAATCCCAAAAAAACTAGGCAGGGTCTTTATCAGAATATGGGTATAAACTATACCAAAAAGACACTTCAATTATAGTTAGGAAAGATTTCCCAATACTGTATGCTGTGTAGTAGTAGCAATTACAATGTAAACTCAATAGTCAAGAGAGAAGTACTTAGGAGCAGGTTAGAGTTCCGAATGCAGTGATCTCCACAGCACATTTCCAGATGGCTACAAAAGATTAACAGTCCCATTTGACCTTTATAACAAATTGAAGGGAGACAAATTTCACGAAACTCTTTCCCCATGGGTATTAAAAACAGGAGTTAAGAAGTTCCAATATGGGGAATTCTGCTAATGACCTTGGATCCTTTTTCTAGTTATAATAGCAATGTCATTTGACCCAAGACACTGTACTCCAGGAAAATGAGAAAATACATTCTTATATAGTTCTCATTGCTTTTTGTTCATAAAGTTCAAATTGTTTGACTACTCTTAAAATGTTTACATCACCAAGGTTTCTTACACTTGGGGATGTCTAAATTTAAATATTACATTCAAACAAATAAAATGTTCTACTTGGGCCATTTTTGTGGCACAATTCCTGTAATCCAGTGGCTCCACAGGCTGAAGCAGAAGGATCACGAATTCAAAGCCAGCCTCAGCAACTTAGCTAGGTCCTAAGCAACTTAATGTGACCCTATCTCAAAATAAAAAACAAAATAAAATAAGGTATGGGGGTGTTGCTCAGTGGTTAAGCATCCCAGGGTTTGATCCCCAGTACCAGAAAAAACAAAAAAACAACAACAACAACAACAAAAAAAAAAAAAAAAAAACAACAACAAAAAAAAGTACTACATTGCTTTTACTGACTAATATGAAGGAAAAACAAAGACAGGACACATTGCATCATAATTTAAAATATGCAAGGAAATTAGTTAGGATAAATATTTATTTCCACATAACATTTTTCAGTTTTGAAAAACAATATCCTAGTCACATTTACACAATACTTAAACTTTGCAATAAATTACATTCAAGATATTCAGTAATTCTGACCAGGAATCTGAAAGAGTAAATATATAACACTACATTTTTCTTATGTTTTATATGATTTCAAAATATTAGGATTAACATAGAGATAGCATTAAAATTCACACAGGAACAAAGTGACTATAAAAATACTCAGAAATACAGAATTTTATCGAATATGATTGCTTATTCAAATCAGTGATCACATGAAGCTTTTAATTCACTGTGATCATTTTTAACTGAACAGTAATATATTAAAACACTAGGAGACTGCTTTTGGGACTGACTGGCTAAATCATAAAATAATGGAAATGTTTACAGTGTATGTCAGTATTATAAAATACAAAAAGGCAACCCATTTAGAACAGAAAGTTTTTTGTATTTTTTCTTTAGCATTTATAAATACAAACTTTTTAAACTGCAAATTCTTCTTCCCATAATTTTTTTGACTCATGTTCCATTTAAAAAATGACTCCTTCAAGGATTGTGAGGAAAATGTTTTCAGAAGGTATCAAAATGTGAAATCTATTGGAGGATTTGTTGCTTTTTCCCCCTTTATCAGCTTAATCACAAAGAGGAATTTTTTCCACTTTTCATGTGCATGTACACACAGAGTACATAGTTAATAGTATATAAAAGCCAAAGGGCTCAGAAATATTGTAAAATCAGACATTGAAATATTTTAAGTGTAATGACCACTGATCATTCAAATTTAGTTTTTATTAATTTAACATTCATCTAAAATGAAATTAAATATTACATTTTTTGTAATGCTCAAACCCTTAACTTTTCTTTCTCTCGCATAAGCTTATTAAATATGGATTATTTCATATGGACTAAAATATCGACAGAACCTTCTCAAACAGAATCTGAAATTTTCATTTAAAAGATTGTTTTTCCACAACATGCATTAATTAAAAGGTGGAAAAGAGCTTTGCAGGAAAAAATTACAAGTGGAGACCTTTTGGTCTGCATTAGAACATGATTCAGGACCAACATTAAGCAGTACATGACCATTAGCAGCATAATAACTGTACAGGAGTGGAATTTCATGTACGATAATTTATCTTGTGTTACTCTACAAGTATGTATTTAATAGGTTTATTTGGAAAACATCTGTAGTCAATGGGAGAGAAATTTAACAGCACATTTCTGATAAATGTTTAAATTGAAAATCCCACAAAACCATTATAAAGTTTTTCTAAAGCATTTCATACAAGCCTAGTATTTGATCATGTATTCACAACTTGAATTTTGAGCAAATACTAGTTGACTCATTGCATTAGTGTCTGATTGTTTTTAACAAGCTGTGAAGAAGTTAGAGATATTTTTTCAAATGACTTTAAGTTTTGGTTACATATAAATTCGCAAGTATTAAATGTATCATATTAAATCAAGGAAGTGCATAAATATTATTAAAAATGCTTTCAAACTAACTGGGGATTTTTTGTTTCGAAGTAAGTTACTAATGCTAATCTATAAAAATAAAAAGAAGTAAGACTACCTTTCAAAATTCTTCTGAATGAAATTATCAGGCATCTTCAGGTTACTAAAGTAGGAAAATACAAACTAGGCAAATATGACTTATCTCTTTAAGAAAGCTATTGCTCTCGTAAAGCTGACAATGAGAATTCAGTGTTTACAAGTGTCTAACATACAGCAAGGAACACACACGGATTCTTGCATTAGCTATTGTATCTGCTCACAAGGTTGTCTCACTGCTCAGAAGGTTAAACACAGAAATGAAACAAGTATTGCACTACTTACAGTATGAAGGTGGATTGGGGATGAGAAACAGAATTTACAATACATGATCAAAGCAGTTTTATTAATAATTGTGACACTCTTCTCATATATATGTAAAAAATAAATTGAAGATCAAGTCATAGACAAGTCTCCCTGTCAACACCTTTCCCTGAGTCAGCTTTCTTCTCTTTTCGGCTTTCAATGCTACAGGGGAAAAGAAGGAGAAATTTATTACTGCAATCCAGCATGGCTACATTGAGATTTGCTTGCTTTACACACAAAACCCATCAACCCCCAAGCAACGCAAGAGCCTGTAGGCATTGCTCTCTCATGCTGCAAAGCAACAATTAAAATCCTCTGCACTCATTGAGATAGAAACCAAGAACTGCAGAGAGGGGGAAATTCAAAAACAGACACTAAAAACAAAACCCAGACATTTTAAAACAGTTCTAAAGCATGCAAGATTAATAAAATGGTCTACATTTAGGAAAATGAATCATTGATGATTGTTGAAAATGCCAGTCATGCCCCATTTTAAGATAGCACTAACATTAGTAAATGACACAAACAAGATGCTGCCAGGGTTATTTCTGGACTCTGTGTAAGTGGCCCCTCCTTTGTGCATGAACTAGATTTTCATCTTTGGTGAGGATTTTGTCTTAGTCAGGTATTACTGACATACCTCCTTGGCCCGTGGATGGGTCACCCGGCACTGTATTCTCTAGATGCTTGTGCCATCTTTACAAACAAACCCTCAGCTTTTACATCAGAGGAATGATGCTTCACTTAACTTCTAGAATAAACTCATTCCTGAATGGCTTTTGTTTAATCTCATCTTCTAATCAATTTCACTGATAGTCAGGCGAGTAATATAATTCTACCATTTTTGTCTATTTGGTCAATATTTTTCCACTGTATACTTTTTCTACTTTTCCAATGAAGTGTTCATGAAAAATTCCAATAATGTGCTCACATACACGAAGCTCACACTGAGAGTGAGTGCTTCCAGTAGGGTGGAATGCTCATTCCCCCAATAGATCAGTGCACAGCACAGCCCTCTGAGTGGGGGGCATCTCTGTGCCCCTCCCTGCTAAAGACATAGGATAATCTACAACCAGCCTCTGAAGCCCTGAATTGGAAGAAGCCCACACCATTTTACGGTTAACTTCAACCCTTAATATAAATTTATGAAACACTTGAGGGGAGGACATCCTTGATTTTATAACTCTTCTTCAAGTTATAAAGTAGTCAAACTTTGTACTTCTAGGGGGTCTTCCTATGCAGCTTTCTCAGTGGTCAATAACTTAGACACATTCTAAGAGTGTGTTTTTAAAATTGTTTTTCCTCCAATTCAAGCTAGAAACAGCCCTTCTCAGTTGTCACCACCACCCGGCACCATCAGGTAAGAAGTGCTGGAGCTTCTGCCATATGTGGCACGCTGCCAGCGCTCAGAGCTGGTGTGAGCGAGTGTCTATGGCACCCGGGTTTATGCCTGCCACACTTCTCAGCACATACTCCTTACAGGTCAGAGCAAAGCAACTTTTTTCTCTTTTCTTTTCTTTTTCCATGAGAAGAGATGACAGTGTGCACATGATGTGTTGAGAGTCTTAACTCTGTATTTTTAACTCCTCTATCTGTATGACTCACTTTCTTCTACTTTAAGTTTCTTTTATATGACAAGTGTCTGCTATCCTGCTTTCCAAATTAACTTTTCCTTGGGCTTTACCTGGCTCCCAAATTCTTCTGCCTAACAAAGCCAATGTAAGAAGGCAGAATGGGTAGTGCAGGGACCCCTGGGTTTGGAGTTGGAAGATCTAGGTTCAGTTCCTAGAAGCTAAGAATGAGCTGTATGACCTTGGGACAGTTATTTAATCCCTCTGAAACTCTGTATCTACATCTATAAATTTGAGTTTTGTATCAATGGCCTTTAATTTCTCTTATAGCTCAATTCCAGAATACTGACACTAGGATTTCCATTTCCAGTGATTTCTGAAAGATTTAACAGGAAATTGTGAAGGGTAGAGATGTGCTGGCCTCTACAACTGCACAATTCCTATTCTTACAATACATCGGAACATAGTAGGGGGGGTCCATGACCTTTTGATAAATAAATGGGTTCTCAATGGCACGGTTAGTCACCAAGCAGTGAAGAAAAAAAAATCAGATTATCAACTTGATCCACAGATGCGCTTCCTTCTGGTCTGCTTCAGTTATATTGAGTCTTTTGGTTATAAAAGACTGTTTTTCCCTCATTAAAATTATTGGTTTTGCTATCAGATTAGATTTCAGCAAACTATGAAGCAGAAATTTTATAACCAGCTCAAGACTTCTGTGAAAAATATTCTTAGTTTGAATCTTCTTTTTGTATGGCTCTCTCCATATTTCTTGTTAAATCATTTTTTTAGATGCCAATCAATTTACTGCTTTTATTATTATAGATGCATATTATATATACATATGTATTATGTATTATTGCAAAAAAAATATTGCATATCTGTTACATGCCAGACATTCTGCAAAGACCTAGGAATACAATATAGATAAGACTACCTTTTGGGGAGTTAAAATTTAAAATGTAAGCATGTAGTATTTCGAGAGAGCAAAAAGTGACCCAATACTGTCATGCTGCTAAGAAATCTATAAAGCTGTTACTTTTCAGTTGCACTAAAGTCATTATTATGAACAATATTTACTGATCAGTGATAAGAGAGACTAGGCCTAGGAAATCAAAGCAAAGGAGGAGAATCCAGGATAGAATAAGGCTGTGGGGAGTGCAGGGGCAGGCTGGGGAGGGAGAAGCAAAAAGAAGTTGTCTCAGAGCCTACTCTTTGCCACCAAGGCAAAACCAAATGCTGCTTTTTTCTATCATTGACAGGTACCTTCCCACAAAAAGTTGAACGTGGGCATCAATTTTATAAAACACAGCAGTTGCTCACCTATTCTGATGCAATGTAGTCTTTAATGAGACCTATTTCTCCCAATCCATCCCATAAGCTTCAGAGGAGCTTATATGTATGGGACTGTTAAACTAAGATCAAAAGCAGATATCCTATGGATGAGGCAGAATTTGTGATTCATTCTTAGATTCCACTTGTTGTCAAACTATGTTTGGCAAATGCAAATGTCAATGGATGAATGAAATAATAAACTATTAAATGAAATAATTACTGCTATTCTAAACTCTATTACAAAAGGTACCTAAGCTTCTCTGAGGCATATTATAGCCAGGGATAGGAAGGAAAATAACTGAGGGGACTGGATCAAAGGCTGCATGGAACCAGCTTAGGTCTTGAGAGATACAGGTCCTAGTAATTTAAATTCTTAGGTCTCTCTCTCTCTCTCTCTCTCTTTTTTTTTTTTTTTCTCTTTCTTTTGGCCAGTGGATACTCTAACAGGTACCCACTTTTCCTAGTTCCTGGTTGACATTTTTTAGTGTCTTCAACAGATACCAAGAGAAAATAGTAGTTTTGGAATGGTATTTGTGTTATTAGCATTGGTGATTTTAGGATTTCTGAAAGCCATTCTGTTACAGTTCCCACAGTTAAGAAGATGAAAGATGTTAACCACCGAGAAAGAGATATTTTTCATGAGAAAAGCCACAGATTGTATCACATGAAAATGTAAAGAATCTGGGTAAACGTTCATTCCATAATCATTTGAACCTCAGGTCAGTGGGAATGTATATTCAAAGAATGAAAACCAAGTAGTTCTATCAAGGTTTAAAGGATGGTCTATTTAAAGTTGGACCTACCGAAAGCACATTACACTGTTCACTAGAGTTAATCTGCTTCTGAAGCAATCAAGACATATTTTTAAAAAATAACTAGGTTTTTCTGGTGAAAAGAATGACTTGACTTTACTACTTTACTTTAAGAAGTACCAAAGAAAAACAGAGAAACAATTTGGAATATGCATCTTTTTAATTCAGAAAGAAAAGCAATCTACAAGATTATTTCAAATTCTCCAAATATGTCCCATGGCTGGCATTTTACTTCTTATTTTGAGCTCATCAACCTGAATATCTTTCTTTCTTTCCTTTTTTTTTTTTTTTTTTTGGTTTTGGTTTTGGTTTTGGTACCAGGGATTGAACCCAAGAGCAATTAACCCCAGCCCTTTTAATATTTTTTATTTTTTATTTTGAGACAGGGTCTCACTAGGTTGCTTAATTCTCACTAAGTTATTAAGGCTGGCTTTGAATCAGCAATTCTCCTGCCTCAGCCACCCAAGCTGGCCTAGATTTGGTTTCATATTTTAAATATATATATTTTCTTTTTAATCTCAGACTATAGCAGATATTTGGGGGAAGGAAGATAAATCATGTTTTAGAATAAAACACTGCTGCTGCTTGACCAAGCAAATAAATACATGGTGGTTTTGAAGGCCTGTTCAACGATATCAACCAAAGATCTTGGAGACATTCCATTGAGTAATTTATATTAATCTCCTTTGGAGTAAGTCTTAGAAGAGTTGAGAGTCAGAGAGACAGAAGAAGACAGAGACAGAGACAGAAACAGAGAGAGGACTGCCACCCAGCCCCTAGGGTGAAGACTCTTCTCATCCACTGTTTGTCCTGTTTATTCTGTCTGGTATAGAGATGACACTGAAGCAGCATGACATTTTGGGGTGACAAAAATCAGCAACAATAGTCTCCAAATATAAAGCAGTCTTGCTCTCTAGTCCATGTTTCTAATATGGCTCATGAAGTCAGGTAAGGCTTGAAGGTGGGGATGCCTCCTGGTAATATAAATGGAAGCTTTGAGCTTTGAGCTTCCATTTATTAATTTCCTAATTAAAAGAACAAATTTTCTTTTCCCAATCTAGAAATTCAATGTCAGTACTAAATACAGTTCTGTGAGATTTGTTGATTTATATATGATGCATTTGTATAAGTTGTGGATGGAACAAAGTTTATTCAAGTTTCAGAGCCACTTAAAGAGCTGACTAGTAACAGGAGCAACATAGAACTCAGTCTGATACTGGATCTGAGCCCAAGACTTTCCGTGTCTTTTGCCTCCCCAAAATTCACACAGAAGACACAGGCTGGTCAGGTTTCCAGAAGACACCATTTAACATAAGGAAATGCAGCCAAGGAGTAGGTGTAAGGGAAAGAGTCTTACCTTTGGGGAATCAGCTTCTAGAGTGATTAGGAAGGGGAGCTTATGACAAAATGTAATATAAAAATTAAGTAGAAAAAGTTAATTTAAGGTTATGAGAATAAAGAAACTTAATAATCATAACACCATCCCAAATTGCTTCAATTGTTCTCTAATAAGAAGAGATACTAGCATATCACAGGAATTCCTTTTTCTTCAGATTAGCAACTGAGAAGACTGGATGGTATAATTTGGACTCTTTAATAAATTCTGGAAAATTCAATAGGACATTCCATGACAATTCTTGATATTTGAGGACATACGTGTCCCTCAGCATGCACTTAAAATCATCAGCCACAACTATAGGGTTGTTTGCATATTTATATATAAATAAACAAGAATGGATAGAACTTTTGAGAGCCAAAGTTTCAGGGTAAGAAGGTTAGTAAAGATTTTTAGGGACCTGGGATAGAGGACTAGAAATATACTGAACATAAAATCCCCACTGCATGTGATATCACTTTTTAAAAAGGAAATAGGAAGTGGGAAAGGTAGGCACACATCTGAGGGGGTCCAGGGCGGGTGATGATGGAATACAATAAAATCATACAGTGAAAGAGTAGGCCAAAATAAATGTCCAAAATGCCATGCATTAGAACTCACTTATACCTCCATTTCCCCCCACTGTGCTAGTTTTGGAGTGAGCTTTTTATTTTCAAGTGAAATGTTGGAAAACATAATAACATTTGTAAAAATGACAATTTTGACTATTTTCAAAATAAACTTTTGGAAACATTTTAGATATAAATTTGATGGAAACCAATATCATTCTTTTGTTAGTGGATTGATTTCATAAAATAATTAGAAACAGTAAACCTCATTATCTTAAAATTCAAACCTTTTAGAAGGAAAGCTTGACTCCTTATCTTTTGAGTTATCGGCAGTAATCAAAAGGTTTCTCCACAAGGCAGTCTTTGACATTTCATCAGAAATATTTATCACAGATGGATCATCTCTAGTTAGGAGTTTACCAAAAAATGAAATAATAAACATTAAATAAGTAACCATGGTTATTCAAGGACAGAAACTAAATATAGGACAATTTTATGTCTATGTGAAATTGTTTTTCTCCATTTTTATTGTGGTAAAATACATGTAATATAAAATTTACTATGTTAACCATCTTTTAACTGCTTAGTTAAACGTTATTAAATACATTCATAACATAAAACCACTGCCTCCATCCATCTCCAGGACACTTTCCATCTCATAACACTGAAATTCTGTGTCCATTAAACAATAATGGACACAGCCCCTAGCAACCACCATTACACTTTCTGTCTCTATGATTTTGACTACTTTACGTGCCTCATATAAGTTAGATAAAACAGTATTTATCTTCTTGTGAGTGTTTATTTCAATTAGCATAATGTCCCCAAGCTTCAGCTATGTTGTAGCTTATATCAGAATTTCTTTCCTTTTAAGGCTGAATAATATTGTGTTGTACGTATGTACCAAATTTTGTTTATTTTTAATAATTAAAAATTAAGAAGTATGGATAAGTGCTCTCGATTATTAGAAAAAGCTGTCATTTCTAACAACTTAGAATGAAAAATAAATTAATTTAAAGAAAGAAAAGAAAAAACTGAAAAAAATCTAAAGAAAAGATTCTAGTTGTAAAAATACAGGTTTGGGCTGCAATTTTTTAAAATTTTTATTTGGTGGAACTGGGGACATAAAACCAGGGCACTGCAACACTGAGTCATATCCCCAGTCCCTCAGTTCCTTTTATTTATTTTCTTTTTATTTGGAGATAAGTTATCTCTAAATTGTTGAGGTGGGCCCTGAACTTGTAATCTTCCTACCTCAGCCTCTGGAGTCTCTGGGATTATAGGACTGTGACACCACACCTGGCTGGGCTGCAGTTTTTAAAAAATTGTTTCATATAACGATTAGATTCTACGTGTACACTGCTTAGGCTCTTGCACCTGGCATTTACAGCCATGCAGATCCCTGATCCGCAGGTGTGGGCCCTGCAGTAGCTCCCACTTACTCAGTAAGCACTGAGTCTTCCCAATGATCCATCAAGCTTTATGCCCCCCTCGCCTCTACTTCACCTCCTCCATCTTGAGCTGGTTCATTCCTCTCCAGCCTCAATACAATGGTTTCCTGACTGTTGTAGAACACTACATGTTTCTGCTGCCTCAGGGCCTTGGTCTAGATCTTCCTCTGTCCTCAAGTATTTCATCCCACCATATATCACTTCTCCCTCTTTGTTCCAACATCACCTTCTCAGGCCCTTGCCAACCACTCTAATTAAAATTGCTATTTCCATCCCCTCGTACCACACCCATCCCTTTTATTTGATATTTGTTTTTACTGCAGTTTTCACTATCTTAAATGTTGAGTTGTTGCCCTCTTGTGAGCAACCACCAATTTGGTTCATGTGAGGTCAGCTTAGGATTTCTGTAGGATATGATTTTTTTTGTAACAGTTTATTTTACCTACACATAGCAAAAAGAGAGATATTTTCCATTACAGAAACTTTATTTCACTTGCTATATAATTAATTGCTGCTGCCATTTGGTTGTTTCTACCCCTGGGGATGTTTTGCAGCATCCTGGATGTAACCTACAATTGGTGCCATTTTAAAATGTAATAAAAGCATCAGGTATAGTACAGGTCCTGATATTGTAGGTTCCCCTAGATAACGTGGAAAGAGCTATGTCAAAGATACAGGCTGCATTCATCTGTTCATTATAGTATAGTATACTATATTACTTGTTTATTTGTTTATGTTCTGCCCTCCATTTCTACTCTACTTAAATATAAGTTTCATGAGGATGTGATTCTTGATCATTCATTCATGGTTATTCCTAAGAGCTGAATAGAGCTGAATATTTGGTACTCACTTGATAATTGTTTTTTGAACAGACGAATGCAGCCTGTATCTTTGACATAGCTCTTTCCACGTATCTAGGGGAACCTACAATATCAGGACCTGTACTATACCTGATGCTTATATTACATTTTTAAAATGGCACCAATTACAGGTTACATCCAGGATGCTGCAAAACATCCCCAGGGGTAGAAACAACCAAATGGCAGCAGCAGTTAATTATATAGCAAGTGAAATAAAGTTTCTGTAACGGAAAATATCTCTATTTTTGCTATGTGTAGGTAAAATAAACTGTTAGGAAAAAATCACATCCTACAGAAATCCTAAACTGACCTCACATGAACCAAATTGGTGGTTGCTCACAAGAGAACAACTCAACATTTAAGATGAAAAAAAAACTTGGGTCTCTGTTTTGCCCAATCTAGAAAGGTGCTCTTTAATTCCTCTAATCTGCCTGGAAAAATAGCTTCCTAGTAACTCAAAGCATAAGATCAACTAATTTAAAAAGAATCATCATGTGGAACACAAGTGTTTCATCATATTACATTACAAGGGCTATGGGCAAGAGTTTAGAAAATGCTAGATTAGACAAAATCAAACTTCATTTTAAAAATCTAGTACTACTTAGATTATTTCATATGCAGGTATACATTGTGAATTTTCAAACTGGAATCCAATATGGAATGTTTTCCAAACTTATTTAATTATAAGGATCTTCTGGGAGTGTTACCACATAAGACTAGGTTTCCACAGAATACATTTGGAAATATACTGATTCCACTAAATCAAGAGGATTTTAGATTTTAAGTGTTGCAGAAGGAAAAAAAAAAAGAAAGAAAGAAAGTGAAAATGCCTTCTATACTTATACTCACCCTTAAGTGCTATGTAATTTTATTTAAAACTTTTTAGGAAATATGATTTTAGAATATACCCTAAAGCTCCAAAATATTCCTATTTTGTTTTTAACACTATGACAAATTCCTCCCTCAAAGGAAATTATTCCCTGTTTTTTTACTGGCAAGTCTTAAATTATCCTTAAGAACGTTGAATCCGTAAAACTGGGTATTAAATGGTACTTAAAATAGAACTTACAAGAAAACTAAACTAAACTGTATTAAGAGAGGGAGGGGTGAGTGGAGGTGGGAGGGGAGGAGTCAATATCATTGGCCAAATACTTGCAAAAATGTTTATTACAACTTATAAAATTTGGGGTTTTTTTTCCTATTGTATGTAAAGAAGATTAGCATATTTGTGGGAATTGCATAAATGTTTCCTAAAATAACTAATAGAACTGAATCCTCTAGCTCAAGAAATAGATTTAACCTTTTTTAAAAGGGTAATTTCCCAGAGTTAAAATACTGAGCTGTGATCAACTTAGTGAATATCTACCTCACTTATGCCAGAAGTGAATCTTACCCTTGTCCTCTACTTGCTACTTTCTGAGAATATGAAAGGGTTCTTTCATAAACATCATAAAATATGAGAAGAAAATATTTAGACAACAGCTCCTACCTCACATCATTTTATGCTACTTGGATATAGTCACCCAGTCAGCATGGCCAGAACTTAGTACCGGAACCTGGTTAATCGAATTTCTAGTTTCAGTTTTTTTCTCCTCTAACACAACTTCAGCATACCTCTATGAGCATCCGCACAGTGTGAAATTCTTAGAGAACATATCAACACATTCTATTACTGACATAGATATGTTTTTAGATGTATATCTTACCTATAGTGCCCTTCCAGTGGGAGCTGTACTGTGCCCTCATCCTCCATAGCTAGCATACTTTGTTCCTCCTGGAAAGACAAATGTAAAGTATATAAAGTGAACCTGATGAATCTCCATTTTGCATTAAGGAAGAAACACAGATTAATGTTTCATTATCTCATTAACCTCAAGACCTTCCACTTTGTTTGCATTTATTAATGCTAGCACAGGTCCTTTCAATAAAGCTTAGCTACCAAGAACATAAGTAATTAATGAGAATCTCATAACACAAAGTAATTTAAATGCTAACAACAATCTCCTTCATGTCACTCAATGTAAAACATGGTTAATTTCCAAACAGACTTTTTTAAAGTAATCTAAATTTTACAAGGACAAAAGTGTGGGTAATGTAATCAGTTTTGTTGTTATAAAGTTGAAATTACATCCCAGAATGCTCTATTAGGAGGAGATAGGGATATATTCAGAGAAGTAGTTCTCAAACTCTACAGCAAAATCACCTGGCAGGGTTTTTAAAAATACAGATTGCTGGGCTCTGCCCTCAGAGATTCTGATTCTGTAGGTCTGGAGTAGAGAGGGCACAAATATTTACATTTCTAATGAGTTTTGACTTAAATTTGAATATGCAAGTCTGGACACCACACTTTGAGAACCAATGCTCCAGACTTGGATGGAGATAATAGAAGACATCTTCCTATAATATATGCATCAAAACACAGGTATGCTTGGGTGGAGAAAGAAATTAAATAGTTAGACTCCACTCAGATACATCTTTAGCTTTTATTTATGCTTCATATTTCTTCTTACAATGATAATATTTCACCCTCTCCAAAGGGTAGAAATGCTTTATTTATTCATAAATGTATATCTTCATATATAACATTTCTAAACTATATCTTTGAAATGAGAATAATCACATCTACCATACTAAAATGTCCTTGTTAAATTTTCAAATAATGTTATCATTAAACTTTTGCACCCAATAAGAAAGTTATCTGTAGATTATAGCTCTTATTTAACACATTTATTTTCAAATGGGTCAACTGGCATTGCTTAAGTTCAAAGAATTATTTAGAATATTTTAAAATGTTAGGTTATTTTACTCTATCTTCAAAATGGATTTTAAGATGTACAGACACTTAGAAGTAGGTGATCCTGCCCAAATAGGAATTGATGACAAAAACAATAGAGATGGCCCTGAAGTCTCTCTCTCTCTCTCTCTCTTTTTTTTTTTTTGGTACCGGAAATTGATTGCAGGGGCACTCTACCACTGGGCCACATCCCCAGCCCTTTTTTGTGTGTGTATTTTATTAGAGACAGGGTCTCACTGAGTTGCTAAGTGCCTTGCCATTGCTGAGGCTGGCTTTGAACTCGCGATCCTCCTGCCTCAGCCTCCCAGTAATCTCAGTGCTGGGATTACAGGTGTGCGCCACCTCGCCTGGCTCCCCTGAAGTCTCTTCTCCTTTCCTGTTTCAGTAGCTCAACTGAGCTAAACCCCCTTAACCCAGCTTAACCTATACCAGCTTCCAGAGAGATATGACCTTTAGCTGATGCCATTATTCCTGGCAGGCAAGGTGGTACCAGGGTTATCTTATTCAAATCTTGGCCCTCCACTTGCACAGTCTATAATCTGAATGTGATATTCCATCTTTCCTGTTATTTATCCGGTCAAAGTGGTTTTTAGTGACCCTTCAGCTAACCTATGAATATATAATGTGATATGGGGACAGGCCTCATTCACTCTTGCAGCAGTCTCCCAACCTGCTGTCCAAGGTAGGGCCCTCTCTGCAGGGGCTTTGGTTGTGGTACATACAAAATCTCTATGTCCAATCTAGGCCAGAGCAATGGAGAGGCCAGGGTGCTGCGTAAGCTCTGCCAAGTCTCTGCTTATACATTCTCCCTCAGACACCTTATGTGTGTGTGTGTGTGTGTGTGTGTGTGTGTGTGTGTGTGTGTGTGTGTATCTCCACTGTGGGGCTAATGGCATAGTCCTGTGCATTCTAGGAACCAATTCTATTCTCTTTCTCTGCTGTTTTTCAAGGAATTTTTTTCTTTTAAGGCCCATGATATGTATTTTATTACCTATGTTTTACACCTCTTCTCCTTATCATTTGGCAGCACTATTAAAACTAATTCAAGATGAGTACAGTCCTATTAGTTTAAAATAACCCACCCATTTAAGCATAAGCAGAGCTAATCTGCAGCCTAAAATGAGACATGCCTTGCAACTGCAGTAATCAGGTTATATGGAATACAATTCATATATCATATTAATTTGTAAGCACATTCTGGAGCCCATGGGCAGACCATATGCATCCTTTCAGGTAGAAAGGGTTACTTTTTCTGTGGGAGAGGTTATCTTAATGCACATGGGACCATAAAGAGAAGACATCCAATGATTCCAAAGGCTACGTAAAGAAAACCAAGATATAAACAAAAGGTAAATGTGTCCTTAGTTGACCAATAAGAAGTTAAGACTGTTATATAGTATCTTTTCTGGCCAATTCAGAAAAGAATGTTAAAAAGCTAGAGATGTTTAACAAAGAATAAAATGCAAATAAAGTTTAAGAGAAGAACAGGTTCTTCACCACGTAAGCTACCTGGCAGCAGAAAAATGAAGGATCACTATTCAGTCCAACTGCAAAAAATTGGGCCAAAGCATTATGAACAATTTTGGTTTTTCTTCAGATGATTTTCCACTTTTCTCTCAAATTGCTTTCAATAATTATTTTGCACTCTGTGGCTTGTTAGCATGTGTGGGCTTTATACTAGTCATAATTCTATCCAAACAAAAACTCATCACCTCTAAAGATAGCATTTCCAAGCCATGCTTATCTGAAGAGAAGGGTGGCAGAGCAGCCGCTGCCTTCAGTGCCAGAAGGGAGCTGGGTGGGCCCTGGAGCGGGGATGGAGGGCCGGCTGCAACCCAGGCAGCACTCTGAGGAAGCCAAAAATTGAGGCTTTCTGGGGAGGAGCAGTCAAATCAGGCACCAGTCATCACGACAATCCCAACCCAGGTTATGTCAACCATGCAAGCAGAGAGAGAACAGCCTAAAGCTAAGCAGGTATCCACCACAGGAATACCTCAAAATGAGTTCTATTTAGCATTTCTTTTACACAGGGCCCATCAAAGATACGCTGAATTCTATGTGGTGGTAGAACCCAGTTGCAAGATGTTAAAGGGACGAGGATCAAAATTTGCCCAAGAACATTTGAGAGGTTTTCTCAATTTGACTAAAAAAATATTTATAATGATTTAAATGTCATCTTTTAATTAAGATAATCAAAGCATTTTCAGATACAAAATAAGTGAAGTGCCGTTAGTCTATGTCCAGTAAAGGGAAGGAAAAGTTAGGCTTAGAAAACAAATCTACTCACTAGCACCCCAACATTTACTGATCATGTACTTACTGTGCACTAGACACACAGTGAACAAGAATGATCCAGGAGCCATCAATCAATCCATTCAATGAATATGTGTTAAGCATTATCTACATGATGGGACGTCTGTTCCACACTTGGTTACAACAACGAAAAGAAAGATATAGACCCTACCCTTAGAGGATGTGAAGACTCACCACGAGAAGTATAGGAGTACAAGTTGTAGAATGGAAGAAATTGTAGGTAGGAAGAAATAATGTGAGCCAGGCATAAAAGAAAGGAATAAATAAGACATGTTTGCATATTAATGAGCAACTAGCCTGGTTAGAGCCAAAGGTCTATGTTGAGTTCAAGGGGAAAATAAAACAGGAGTCAAATTCTGGTGTGTTTTAATTAATAGGAGGATATATATCAAGTTCTATCATGAATCTGAATTGTATTTCATAAAAACATAAAAAGGACAAATTCTCTATCCTTTAATTATTTCTTACCTTTAGTGAAGTAGTAACATCTCTTATTTTATCCATTTTTCAACAAAGTCTGTATCTATATAGGAGACTTCAAATATCCCAAATTATAAACAACAAAGAACAAATCGCAACTCTAAGTATCTTTGTGAAGATGCTTACAGTACGGAAGAGAGAAAATATTCAGCAATTTTTGATTCTATATATCTTAAGAAGTAGAAGAGATTTCCAAATTCAAGCTCAGCTCCTTTATTTTATCCAAGAGGAAAACAAGGCCTACAGAATATAAGAAGCATCTAGACATTCCTTCCCCAACTACTAACAGAATATGTACTACAAACATGTGATAACCATGAATGTCAGATTTATAAGTATTTTTTATGATTTTCCAACGTAGAAGAGAGCCAATACATAAAATTTTAACAATGAAAGATTAGACGGGAAAATGGGAGGATTAATATAGAATTCATATATTACATGTTGGCAACATATATTTTTCATCAAAATATTTGATTCACTGTCTCTAAGTATATGTGAATTATTATAAATACAAAAATGAAAAATTCTTGTAGAGTTATCTTGTACTTAGAATCTGAGTATATTCTGGAGATTCAGATTCTGTAGTTTAGGAAAGGGCTTATCTCAAACTTTATCATACATCAGAAGCACCTAGAGGTCTTAGTAATACAGGGCACTGGCCCTCTACCAAGAGTTTTAATTCAGTAGGACTGGAGTAAGGCCCAAGAATTTGTATTCTAACAAATTGCCAGGTGTTGGCTGGTGTTGCAGAGGTTCTGGAATCACATTTTGAAAAACTACTGCTTGAAGAAGGAGAATATGCTTGCCATACCTTAAGATTCAATTAGAAAAGATATTTGTATAGTAATTAGGCCATGCTTTCTAAATCCACAACCCATCCTGACCCTTATTAATAGTAAGACATTTTCTGTAATTTGCTTATTGCACTTGTTTTTACATTTTGTTTTGTTTTGTTTTGTTTTTGTATTTTTTATTTCTTGGAGTTTTTCATGAACCCATTTCATACAAATCACTAGGCCCTACTTGTCTACTTTTTCTAACAGTGTATGTGTTAGAGTGAACCCTCAGTAAATCAAGAAGTCTCAATCTGATACCTTCTGCCAAATTGAATGTCCAGGATTTGTCTAAGCTTAACCCCATCACCCTTTGTCCAAGAGTAAACATTCTGTGGAGTTTTCTGCTTTTAACAATAGTCCTTTTGTCAAATGTGTACAATGTCCTAGAGAATATTTAAGTAGGAAGAAAGGCATGTTGGTACTCTGAGCACATTTGGACATCCAGAATTTGATTCTGCAGTCTTCCCTTTACACAGAGCAATGTGCAAAATGTCAGGGTTCCAATATTCATTTCTACCCTGATTATAATCCTTTCTTTCTAAAAACTGAAGCATATGCATATGCATATGCATGAAGTACATGAAAATTTGGAACAGAAGCTCTGCGACCTTGGACTGGCCTGTGTAGCTATTTATTCTGCTTAACTCATTATTGAATTTTAAGGTCAAATGAATGCTTTTTCAGTGCCATAAGACCATAAATGGGCTACTGATAGGAAAATCCTAGAGGATAAAGGTACAAGCTTGTAACTAGCATCAAAAGGACAAGAGGTGAGCTCACTTTAAATTCAACTCTCAGGGAGCTGAGACATTTCTGCTATTTACTCTCTTGCCAGATCATGATCAAAGTTACTCAATTAATTTGAGCAATTGCAGAAATGCAACATTTCTGGAGAACTTGTCCATTTGCCACCTTAATGCAAAATCTCCTGGAAGACTGGGCCTTGGTACAAGATGCCATAGTTAAGAAGATCACATCCTCCAGTGGAGTCCATAAGCTCAAGAAATAAAATATCAAGATCTGGGCAACCAAGTAGAAAATCAACCAGGGATTTAAGTTTTAGTGTCATCCTCCTTAAATCTTCCTACTCTCTTCCCTGATCCTACTTTTTAAATACTAATCCCAGACTAGAACATAAACATCTTTAAACTTTCTTTTCTCTCCCCAGTTTGATGCAGAATAATTTGCCTTTGCATTAGTCAGAACTAGATTTTAATGTTCAAGTGTAGATTATTTTTTAACTATTATTGATTTTTTTGTTTTTTCCATGTAATGAGTATCACATGAAAGTCTCACTGTATTTATCTATGTGAATTTTAAAGATCCATAAACTTGTCTGATGAATGTATTTTAAGTTTTTTTTTTTCCCCTCTCAACTTGGAGCTGAAGGATTTGATCATAAAATAACCCCAATTAATCTTTAATCTCTTTTATATACTTGTAGAAAATATGAGTTCTAGGAAATTTAGGGACAATAGTTACTTCTAAAATTTTTATCTTCATAATCAGAAAAGAGTAAATACCCATTAGAGTATAGCAGGATAAAATGTAAAAAGGTTAGAAGTTAATCATATAGAGTTCCTACCTAATGGGATTAATAAATTGCAAAATGGACATAGGGTACACATACATACAATTTCCAAATATACACAGCTTTGAAAGTAGGCCATAGAAATGGCTAATTCTATGAAGTTCATCATTACCATCAGCTTGTTCTATCCTATTTCATAGACAAAAGGAGAATCTGAAACTTTCAGTCATAGCAGGGAAGAATATTAAAGATACCATAAAAAAATCACATAGCATTTTTTTTTTTTTCCATTTTGAAAGTTATAAATTCTAAGAATGAAGTTCTAAGAGGAGCAAAAATGTCTCATGATGTGATATGGTCTAAGATGAATGCTAGGATGCAGTGGTTATACGTAGCTGGGAATACAGCTACCTAGTTCCAATAGCAGCAGTAAAGACATGGCAGGTAAACAAAGCAAGAAAATATAGTCAAAGTAACTTTTAAGTTACCACCTGAATGTACCTAATAGTAGTAAAATTATCAGAAAAACTATAGAGAAGCTGTGGCCAATGAAGTTTTTCTTTATAATTTCAATTTATATATAATTTATAAATTATTAATATTTTAAACCAGTGTATTTTAGTAGTACATAGTACTGGGATTCATTGTTAAATATTTGCACATGCACACCTTCTCCTCAAAATTATTTTCTTTGAAAATTTATAACTTCTTAGAAATTGTTTTCAATCTGAATAATTTTAATCACATCAAGTATGGATAATTTAAGGCATTAAAATTTCAATAGTATGGTGTCCATCTTATTTAAATTTAGCTTGTGCCAAATTCTGTCATATTTTTCTTGAATAATATCTGAGGTTAACAGCAAATATTTACTGACACCCTAAAAAGAAACAGAGACCCAAAATATCCTAGTTAAAACATTATTTTTAAAAAATATCTAATACTTAAATCATAACATACTAAACTTAGAAAAATAAATAACTAATGACAATTTAATAATATTAATATTATTAGAAGTATGGTTCTATATAAGCCTTCTACACATTTTGAAAAATTTAAATATTTATACAGAAAAAAAAATATCATCATGATCCTGTGTGAAAATTCATTGATTGCAATGGGATACCACAAAAAAAGAAAGGAATTATTATTCACATTATGTAGACATACTGGTAGAAAATTCTGAGCAGAAACTTCATTTGATTTTGTGGCTTGATCTGACTTCACTAAATGACTGATAAAAATTTAACATTCCTGAAACATTTACAAATGAATTACTCAATGGAAAAAGGGAACATATCTAAGACTTGAAAAAATATTCTATAATTAAAAGCTGAATACATTTATTAACCACCTACAAGAAAAATTGAAATAATAATGTATAATCCTCACAAAATATTCTTTAAATCTTATTTATATTTATATAAAAATTTTGTTTTACTTTTACAATCTATGAGCTCAATCATTCTGCTAAATGTTGTACGGGTTTTCTTTCTTTTTTTTTTCATTTAAACTCTTTGTAGTTTTTATATACTTTTAAAAATGTTATGATTAGTCTTCAAAATAGATCCAAGCTAACATATAAGCTTTATATATGCCATAAGACTTAAAATAAATTGTTTTAATATATGAAATAGAATCAAATAAATAAGTAGTCCATGAAAATAAATAAACCCAAAAGTTTCTGAAACAACATTTATTCAATCTTAAATCACTTTGAATGTAAATCATTTTTCCTTTTAAGCATTTCATCTATTTCAAGCCTAACTGATTTTTCACTAGTATCCTTTGATTAAAACTTTGTTCTCTAGAAAATACCATCACTAGTAACACATCTCTATCTCTCTATCCCTCTCCCTCTCTCTCACTCATTCCTCTCTCTCTCTGTCTTCACATTTTCAACCAAAACGCAATCATTGCATGACCATAACTTGTAAATGGTGAAGCATCAATAAGTTTATGCCATCTATAAGTGAGGAATCAGAAAAATAATCCTTACAATTTGGAAGTTAATTAAGCACAAAGTATTTGTATATACATGTTGGTTTCCTAAGGTGAGATAGTGGTGCCCTCTATCTCTGGTTAAAACTTCATGATTTTAAAAACTGAACTTCTAAATCAGTCCATCATGGTTGTTTGTAATCACTGTATAATGATAAATGTACTAATTTAGTTTTGCAAGGAGTTATTGCTTTTCTTTCCTTTTTTTTTTTCCTTCTTTTTGAGACATTGCTTTTTCTCTGACTTACTTCTTTTTCAGCATCTTCTAATTTCTTTTTCTTACTCTCAGGCATTAAATCATCCAACCAGCTGAGTTCTCGTTTGGTAAATAAGAAGTCCATCAACTTTCTTACAAATACCAGGGCTAACACCTGAAGAAAATAATAAAATATTTTAAAATTTAAAAGATAAAAGTGGGAGATGTAGATTCAATTGTTTTTGGTAGAAATGAGTCAGTTTGATTAGGGCTGACATTAAACTTGAGATAAATATGTATATTCATCCTATGTTGAGAATTTAAAAAATTACAGTCATTCGAATTCACTATAGTTTTTGAAGTATTTGAAACTTGTTGGAAATATTTAATTAAATTTCACTTAAAAATGCCCCTGATGCTAAATTTTGAAAGTTTACACTTTTTCACCTAGGGTAAATTATCTCATACTATAACAAACATTCAGAATAATACAGACAAAACTAATATGAATCACTGAAATTAATAAGCTTCTCAATCCCTATCTTTGTCACTATAAAATTTTAGTACCAAAGTTTATACTATGGTTTCCAGTGATTATTCAAATCCTATACTAAGGTTTCCAATTGGACTCTTTTGTTCCAATTTTATCTCATGTACTTCCAAAGGGCCCCCAAAATCAGAGGAAAAGAGTGGGTACAACCAGAGATACATATAAATGTATTCTATAAGTATAATATGAAATGCAATGCATTCTGCTATCATTTATAACAACTTAGAATAAAAAATAAATTTTAAAAAATAGAGTGGGTACAAATTTCATACCATCATTGGAAAGACAATAGCAGCTCTTGAAACTTTTATTATCCACAGAAGGCCAAGGCAACTCATCTGAATAATTGTAAAGAGATGAACTTTTCGGAGTGGTACATGCCGTAGATATATAAAATCTGGTTGATGTTTCGCAGGCATCCAGAAGAGCTTTATCCTATCAAATAACTAAAAGATTAAGCAGTCTGAATTACATTTAGGAATAAGACAACAATTAAGTAGAACAAGCAGATATTTAATACAGTCCAAAATTTTAGGTTGACATGATGTATCTGTGATAATTGGACATCAATGAGATCGATGCACCACACTGAAACACTACAATTGTAGTGTTTAATAATATCCCACATTTTCTAGAATATGGACACAGGCTACAGTTTAAAAGAGTATAATAACTATAATGCCAGTGCTAAATGCTAAATAGTAAAGCCAAAGTCAGTGCTACCCTGGAGAGTAGAACCGTGAGGGCAGAAGGTCATCTTCATTCTCTTTTCATCGTCACATCACAGTCTCCTCCTTTTGCTCCACAAATACTGGGATTCCTGTACTCCCAAGCTCAGTTCTCTTCTACCCTGGAATGGCTCATCTTTCCACTTTAACATACTTGCTAAAGACTCCCAGACTGGCTGTCTACCTCAGTTACCTCACTGAGTTCCAGACCCCACCCACCTGCTGTGGAGGATGTTCTGAGTTCCTTATTTGAACTCTGCTCTTTTTGCCACTTAGATCCTGAACAAAGGTTTTTATGCTGTCTTTACGAACACAAATATCTTAACCATAAAGATTTAACCTATATAAGAGATAAATGATTGGATTATGAGAACAGTAAGTCAATCAGTGGATTAATCTTCTGATATGGATTAACTGGAAGTTAATTATAGGTAGGTAGGTTGTGACTGGAGGAGACAGGTCATAGGGCTCATGCATTTGGGATGAGTTCCTTTCTCTTCCTGCTTCCTGGTGCCATGTCCTGGCTGCCTTCCTTTCCGCACCCTTCTACTATGATGTTCTTCCTCACCTCAAGCCCAGAACAATGGAGTGAAACCTCTAAAACCATGAGTACAAAATAAACTTTTCTTCCTCTGAAATTGCTCCTGGCCAAGTCTTTTGGTTATAGCAAAAAAAAAAAAAAAAAACCTGACTAAAAGAGAGGAGGAAGGATAATGAAGAATTTAATAGTGTGTATCAAAACACAGAAAGTAGAAAGTTCTAGTGTTGTAAATAAAACACAATGAGGCGACTATAGTTCACAATAATCAACTATATATTTTAAGAATGGCTAGAAAAGAAGAGCTCAAAGGCTCAAAACACAAATGATAAGGAGATGGAAATGTTAATTACCCTGATTTATCAGTTTATATTATATAATGTTATAAAAGATCATAATCAACCTCATACAGATGTACAATTGTGTGTTATTAAAAAAAAATAAGGTTTGGCCATTCAAAAATTTTAAAGTTCTTGGTTACAGAGACATCCAAAGAGGTCATTAAGATCAGGTTTACTTATATTCATATTTTAAATTGTTTTCTCTATATTGGGTATGCTTATTCCCCATTGGCATTCTTGTCAACCCTCCAGTAAAATCTATATATACAAAAAACAAAAAGATTTAACCAATATAATTTTTTGTTAATAAAGTGTTTTCCAGAGAGAATTTTTAACTCAATTTAATTTCATGACTAATTTACTATATTGCACTGTCAAACCATTTATGTTTTTAATCATATTTTATTGGGATTATTTTACATAAGTCAATGTTATTTCTGTTTCAATTTTGCCATGTAGTAGCATTATTTTGGACTATATTATTGTTGTAGTTTTGACTTTGAGGCCATTTTTATCAAGCATCCAAATTTATAAATTAAAATTTCACCAGAAGCTCAAATCTTCCTCACATTTTACTTAGTAACACTTTGTAGTGCATAGTAGTTTTATTTTGTGTTGGTCATATTAGTTTTCTGAAATTTTTGCCATTTTCAGTTTCTGGCATGAGGAAACTGACTATTTAGAAAATACTATGACTTTCAATCATAGTGACACTGTTCTTCATGCCATTTCTACAATAATATATAATATGTATTTTCAAAAGAGTTACATTAATATTAGTAATATTCTTAGTTAACTCTTAAGAAAGATGTAGCAATTTTCATCAAATATTTCAAAATTACTCAAATTTACATAAATCTTCAGAGGAACAACTGTCCATAGTCAAACTGTTAGGGTCCTATTTTACCAAACCCTATTTGTTCATATACTAGGAATTCCAGACTCAACATAAACCTCTGTCCTTCTGTGTTCTGTCTTACAGAATGCATGACCTTTCTCTTCCCACTTATCTAAACCAGAATCGTGTGTACATTAGTTCATCCAATGTCCATTCATTTATCTTCCAAAACACTTTTGGAAACTTTCTATGAAGAGTGCTAAGTGCTAAACTCATTCCTGGTTCATCCCTCTCCATACCATCCCTACACATATCATTAGGTCTCTTTATTTAATACTTCCCAAATATCTCTTAAAATTAGAAATCATTATACATACAAATAAAACTTTGAGCACAGTGAAGATAAGAATAGGGGAGAAATAAAATCCTTTGGCTTACAACTGAAAATTTCCATTTCTATAGAACTAATTTTCCCTAACTACCATTTCTCCATTTATGAAGCTATGTTATTGCATAAGTGTACTTCAGTGTGTGGGTGCTTCAATTGTTATTGTTTAAATGGCACATTTGCTTTACTTTGGATTCCCAAAGTGTTAGAATGAATATAGATGTGGTTATATATCTGAATACGGAAACAGCGTTCATGAGAACACTGTGATCTGTTTTTTTCTGCCATGTCTCACAGTGAGAAACCTACATAAAAGTTTCTTAATATTGTCAATAAGGTTACATATAGATTTCTTCAATGTATAGGGTAACAAAGTAACATATTCCTTGAACCATAGATATTTAACACATTTCATTATTATTACTCATGATAAATGTATTTTTAGTTTTGCATTTGGCTTTTATAATAACATAACATCAATATTCCATTTCCCCATCCAGTTAGCTACAATTCCCAATAGAAATTTCAACTGCTGAGCGTGAGACTCACTTAAATTTTCACTAAGACTGTTTCTCAGTGTGAGATGCTATTTGTCCAGGTATGCCCTATTTTACTGTTCATTTGTGTATTTAAAACTCATTTTACTTAACTCATGGGGTTTTGATAATGTTTTCTTCAATTTTTATTTCAAAGAATCACTTCCCAAATAATTCCAAAACTTGACATTCTTGTTTAATTCTAAACCACATGGGTATAAAATCATGTGAGTTGAATTAGGGGGAAAAATCTGTTGAAACCTATCAAAAGGATTTTACTTTGTTTCTTAAGCTTCTGCTGCCGTATTTATGTGAGCCTGGGGCCTAATAATAAATACTTTTCACTTACAGATGAAATTAGTACTCGTGGAACTTTTGCCAAAGGCAATTTAAAAAAAAAAATCCAGCAAAACAAATAAATAAAACCTCTTCCGTACTCTTCCTTATCTGCCTTACAAATCCAGTTCTACCAAAAGACGCTTTTAAATGAACAAATGAAATCATATTCGAGGAAAATTTAAGCACATAACACTTCTCAACCATCCTCCTCTCCAAGTTAATTTTACCCAGTGTCAAGATGAACAAAGATATACCATCTTTGTGTTCAGTGATTTTACAATGATTTCTTGTTGACGTTACACTTAAATTCTGATACCTAGCACAATCCAAAGGCCTACATGCTGCTGTTCTCAAAGTCAGAAACTGGCCATTCACTCAGGAGCAAAGACCCATACTGCTGTTCCTCAGACAGGTGACTATTCTTCTATATGTTCTGAACAGCAATGGGACAAGCTAATGTCATAGAAAAAGTTGTAATTTATATTTTTCTCTTAGATGACAAAAAAAAAAAAAAAAAACCTACTCAATGAATAAGCCTTGAATTTGGTCTCTTTTTCAGGAAGATTGTAGTGGTTTGGCTAAATAATATTGTTATAAAATAAGATTATTCAAAGGCAAAATTATTTAGAAATCTGTATTCGTTTTCTGGAGCTCCCATAACAAATTATCACAACTCTCTGGTTTAATACAATAGAAATTTATCCTCTCACAGTTGCAGAGGCCAGAATCTGAAATCAAGATGTTGGCAAGGCCATGATCCTTTTGGAGGCCCTAGAGAAGAAAATTTCCTTTGTCTCTTCCAGCTTCTAGGGCTCCTGGCATCCTTGCCTTGTGGCAGCAAACTTCCAATCTTTTCTTTCACCTTCATGTAGCCTCTCTTTCCTGTTTCTATGTGTCCTCTTCTCTGCTTACAAGGACCCCATTCATTAGATTGGGGGTATATCTGATTACATTTGCAAAGACCCTACTTACAAAGAGGCTCATATTCTGAGATTCTAGGTGGATATGAATTTTGAGGGAACATTCACTATCCAACCCATAACAACAACACAAAAGAAATAAGCAGGAAGAATTTGCCAATAGCATCCACAATTGTTTAGAATACACTTGCAGAGGTTTTTTAAATGTGTCCACAAATTCTTTGATACTCTTATCTTGGAAAGATGATATCTTAATTCACTTCTCTTATGCTCAAAGCTAGACTTAGGGTGTACTTACCTCTAACACATAGAAAATGTGGACTATGGCAACCATGGAAATCTAATACAACCTAACATAATAATTTAACCAACATTTTAACAATGTATAAAATTTCTCTTATATTTGAAACTGCCTTACACTATATCTTAAAAATAATTCTATAGGTACAATTGTAATAACAGAAAAATATAAAAGGAAAAAAATCACCCAGGATCTCACTATCTTAACACATTTTTTCTTCCACCTTTCTTTTTAATCCAGCATAAGCTATTAGCTTCATAAACATATGGTAGGTACTTTTTCACTTTGTATTACATCATAAGCATCTATCATCTTACTTTAGTGGGCATCATAATTATCAATGTTCAGTGAATGTCTAATTAGTCATTTTACTGCTATTGTATAATTGGGTTATAATAATAGCATGTGTTAGAATGAAAATTTTTGTGCATATTTTTCTGTTGTCATGGACGGAAGTCCATAAATATGATTAAAGTGTCAAAGACTGTAAGTATTTGGATATATCTTGAAAGGTAATGCTGTAAATATCAATAAAAGGCCATAAATGCTAAACTTCTTAAAATATTAATATATTTATGATAAATAAAAGTATGCTACAATTAAGAACTTTGGATGCTGGAGAGGGTCCTTTTTAACTTTTGCAACTCTGAACAGTTTGAAGAATTTAATTGTGGTCTGAAAACCACTCTTCAGATGATGTTGTTTTTCTCAGCTGTCATATGACACAACATCAACAAATCCTAAGATAAGTCATAATAGATGTGCCTATAGTACTGGGAGTAGCTTACCTGAATTCCCTTTAGAGATGAAGCACCCATATAGAGAAATACTCCATACAGCACTGGCATGGGAATAAACTGTAAAAGAACAATTAGAGAAAAGGCACAAATTATTTTCCAATATGTGGGCATGCTATCTTTCATGTAGCCAAAAGTGGGGGTGGGGACAGATAAAAAATGTATTTTTGAAGTAGTATAACGCAGAATCAGAAGACATGGATTCAAATCCAACCTCTAGCACTTTGGAAGCTAATGTAAGTTATTTAAGATCTGTGCATTAGTTGTTCAATATCTAAAAAGCAATGATGACAATAGGGGTTTCATAAATATTTGACAGGTGAAAAACTATTTCAGAAACCACATCATGCACACAATTATTGTGCCACAATAAATAATAACTGTTGTGCAACTTTAAAGACAATTTAAATTTTATTTTTATTTAAACTAAAGAGGAAGAATGCAGCTTATACTGAAAAATTGTTCCTAGATTACAGTAGATATTTGTAATCATGTGTTGTTCAAACTATCTCTTTTTATTGAAATAGCTCATCATCATCCACCACAATAACTACCTACATGACATAAATTAATTCTTGCAAATATTTCAGTGATTAACTACAAGCAAACTTGTGAAAATTATTAAATAATTCAATTAAAATTTTCAAATTGTAGGAAACTAAAATGAGTTAAAATTTATAGTGAAATTAACATACTTTGGAAATATCTTCCAAAATTACATGACAAAATAATTATTATGTAGCGCTCTTCAAAATGAATTAAAATATTTTTAAATGTAAAAAAAAATAAGTATATGCAATGATGATGTCCATGCAATAGTTTTATGGAGTATTTTAAATATAAAACTGTATATTTGACCACAAGCATGGCTATGCTCATGTCTACACTGCTAACTTATAGCAAGTATTATTAGTTGCTAATATATCTTTCCATTGATAATAAAACAGAAACTTCAGTTTGTGAAGGCCTGTAGTAAATTCAGGTCACATTCAATCATAAATGAGTCATGTTTTTCCACAGCTTGATCACCATTTCAAAGTTATTATAGTTTACACATTTATATGATAAAGAAATTCATCACTTTCATCACATGCCATACAATATTCGCAATATTTTCCTTAGATTCAAGTGAAATCTTTAAATATGCATATTCTGCTTTCTCTCAAATTCATAAAAACGGATTCCATTACCTTCAGAATGCTGGTCATAAAGACCGATGATCCCATGAGAATAAAAATCATAAGCCCAGTAACCCTTTGTTCCCGAATGCCAAGAAATTTGGGTTGTTCTCCTGGAGCTGAACATTCTGATTCCAGTTTCAGGCTGTTGACATGAGTGATGGAAAGGACGGTGGCAGCCACAAACCATGGCAGGCCCATGATAGAGCACACTCCAAGCATGACGGCCACCATTAACAGATCCAGATGGTACCCACAACCTTTCTATTAAAAAACAGAAAGAAAAGGAACCATCAATAAAACAGCTAAAGGATGGCCTAATTGTGAGTAGACTCCTCACCCTGACAATACCCCAAAGGTCCTCCACAGTGGATCTTCTCAAGGTAAACTCTTAAACATTTTTCCAGTTGCTCTCTTATATCTCAGTGGGTGGCTTTTCATTGGAAGCATAATATCATAGAGCTGAGGCTCCCTTTTTATGCCCAATTTATCTCAATATAGTGTGATCTAGTTCAAAAAGTTTCTCTTTCAGCACTAGAAAAATTCAGTCTTTCTTAAAATGATAGTTTTTTATATTTTCTAACTCCTCTGTATTTCCATTCATATATTACTAATCTCCTCTGTATTTCTACTCCACTATCATTAACCTCCAGGTGTTTCAAACTTAAGTGCTTCACAGAAAGTTTAAGAAAGGAAAATAAGTTGGATAGGGTATGAGGAGGCTGCTGTCAATAGGTGATTAGGTCCATTCTCTGAGGAAGAACTCAGGATGAGCCAGAACACTACTCTCCTCTCCCGCTGGGTCCTGGGGATTTAAAGGGTAAAATCTCTGAGGTAGCAAAGGCTTGGCCTGTTTTATGTTCCAATTCTTATTTTTAATTTTTCAAAGATACCACTGCATGAGATGCAGTATAATAAAGTGGTTAAGAGTATAGGTTCTGGAGACCAAGGGCCTGGGGTCAAATGCCAGCTCAACCAATGACCTTGGGCATATCTCTTTGCCAATTGTGTCACCTATCTGAAAGCTGGTGATGATAACAGAAGGCACCTCACTGGGCTGTAGTGAGAATTGAATTATTTAGTTTTGCAAATCATTTAGCATTATGCATGCTCTATGGACAGCACTCCATGAACATCAGGTACCATTACATTCTAGAAGTTGGATAAGACATTTTTTTGTACTCATTTTGTTTCATTGCTTCTCAATAAAACTATACATTTCTTAAGAACAGATGATTTGCCATATAATTTCTCAATATTTCCCATAGTTTCGAGCACAATAATTAACACACATGAAGTAAAAAATTTCCAGAATAACTTGTCTTAAAAGGAAATATACATCATTGAAACTTCTCTTAGAATTAAACTCAATCATTTTAATTATAAAATAAGATATAACAGTCAAATTTGGTACAAACATGATCAGGAATGACCAATTCTTCAATAAAAAACAACTTTGGCCTTTTGGGGAGGCAGTTTTGTCAAACTACAAGCAGTTTGTAGTTAAGACAAAAGCTCATAGAGTCTAAAGTATGAATCTTAGTATTTGTTGCGTATTTGTCATAGTATTTTCTGTTATTTTGCTAATTATTTTTAATTAAAAAAAAAAAGATTCTCAAAGTCACTGGTACTTCCCTTTCTGTTTATCCCTGCCAAATCATTAAAAATGACACAAAAGGTGGGGAGAGATCCACCTAACACCCCCTACCCCCATGTTATTACCAGCTCAGTGATGCACTTCCTTGGGTCAACTGATATCTGGGGTAATGCTACAGTTCACTAAAATGTCAGAACTATTCCCCTGATGGATATTATTCTGGAAAGTTTTCTTTGTAAGCAACTCAGGGAAGATTTTCATTAAAATATCTGGAAAATGAGAAGAGAATCCTCCTGGTGTCAGCATAACCTAAAAGGCATTAGGAAGGTGTTTTACTAGGGCTATAATATGACCTTGACCCTTCTGCAAACATTTTGGAAGATGTACTTCTGTAGTACAAAACTCAAATTTTGATTCCGTTAAAGGTTGCCCTAAGCAGTTCCAGAAATGTTTTGTCTAAGGGACTGAGAGAGAATGATAAAGGCGAGTAAAGGACCTACCTACTCAGGGACCTGCCTCTGAAAGAGTGGTTGTGAATGTGCCCCTGAAGTTTGTAGCAAAGCTGTGGTGCTGCTAGGAGAGGATGGAGGATGTAAGAGATTCAGGTGGCCACATGATAAACATTAGAGGAGGGGGGACCTTGAGTCTGGTTTGTGCTTTTAACATACCTCCCGACTTGCTCAGGAACCATATTTACTACAGTTTAATAACAGGAGGAAGATCTTCCTTATGATAGCGATTTTCTATAACTCTTATTGAATATTTTTATAATGTGATACAATGTAAACAGTGGAATTCTGGATTTGTGGAAGTGGACAAAACAATTTTTTCAGAGGGAATGATTTCCTTTTAAAATTTAGAAAGCTAGATTTGTTATGTACAAATATATCATAGAAAACCACAATACAACTTCCCCCTCCTTATGCTGTACAACAATGGGAGCATCTTGATTTTATGCAAACCAAAGGAAATGAAGCAGTTCTGGCACTTCCACTAATTAATCAGCAACTTTATTCTTGCCTTTCATTAGAAGTGCCTTTAAAAACTTGGTCTTTGTAACCAAATTATTAGCTGATAGGCATGCCAGCCAAAGGGAAGTATCCCTTTGTCAGAGAGAGAACTCTGCACCTTCTAACATATTTCTGTAGACTTTTTTTCTCAAATAAAGACAGAACTGGAGTTTTTATTCTCACATTCATCCATGAATCACGGAAAATGGACATATGGGAGGAAAAGGGAGCATAGCAACAGGTGATGCTACACCAGACCCCACTAAAACCAACATGCAGCAAGACAAGAGGCCAGCCAAGAGGACCATCTGATACCCAGATGCCACTGCTGAAAAAATTCATTTCAAAGCTTGGCAGCAATTTCCTGCATCTGTCAAGTTAACCACATAAAAGACTATAGATTGACATGAAGAACCAGGCTGACAAAGAGGGCAAAAAAGAACATATCAAATGCCATAATCATCAAGAGAATGTGGTGCCAAATGAATGTTGCAAATGCATTCATTTACTCAAGTGATCTGGGATTGTATTGCTGTTTATTAAAAATGATGTCAAGAGAAGCCTGAACTGTCTACAGAAACATGTAGAAAAGCCCATAGTTGTATCTTAACAGAAACTTTCTTTTCTGCAAGATAATGTCTTTTTCTTTACACTTTCAGAGAGTAAGCTTAAAAAAAAAAAAAAAAAAAAAACAAGCTGTTACTTTCAATGCTTTTTAAAGAGATTCCATTAACCTATGCCTATTCCACTTCTCTGAGAAAGAAACAAACAAACATACAAATGCTGGAGATGATATGGATTTATATGTATATCTATATGCAATATATATGATATTTTTCATTTCAGAGTTTTACACTTGCAGCTTCTTTCACTCTTTATATGACCCAAAGGATCACAAGATGCAGTGAGGTAGTTTTGCTAATTTTGTTCTCATTCTCATTACAGTGAGTCACTTAGCCAGTGAGTTGGGCTTAGCCTATGTAGATCAGCACGGTTTGTGTATGTAGTAACACTCACGAAATGATTTAATTTTTTTTTAAAACTGGCATAAGAAACATTGTCTAAAAGAAAACTAACTACAAGTTCTGATGATAAAAGTGAAAAGATCTAAAATGTGTTTGGAAGAGATGAAAACAAATTAATTCTGAGATGACCTAGAGATGTGATAAAGACTTACATAATAGGATGTAGAGTCTACAAGGTGCTTGGTACAGTAACTGGAAAACAAAACTTGTTAAAATATTTTCAGGAAATGTTCCAACCACAGGAAAAATGGGTTTTCAGGTAAAAAAAGAAAACTTATAAAAGCTGAGATGTGGTGAACTTGTGGTCTGGGAATATATTCAAGAAACATTTGTGTGTGTGTGTGTGAAAATGTGGTTCAATCCAAAGTCAGGAATCTTTGCAAATGTTTCAGTGAAGCAGCAGGAAGGGAGAGTGGCCATAAAACCAACTGTTACTCTGAGTAAATAGTGTTCTAAGAGGTGATATTTTTGTTGTTGTTAACAAGAAAATCAGCAGCAAAGCAAAGTTAAAGGAGACGAGATTATAGACCAAAATTAAATTTTCAGTGTGGATAAATCATGTCTCCAATAGAAGAAACTTGCTTTGGAAATATCCACATCCAAGAAGGACAGGGTGCTCAGGTTCAGAGTGACCAAGACCCCACTGACTCCTCTACTGGTGGCAATACCACAGAGTACAGAGTGAAGCCAGATTTGCTCTGTTACTGAGTCCAAGCTGCTAAGGGGAAAAAATTGAACCTTCTGAATACATAATTACTTATTTGTGTAATACAAAAAGTTTAATTATGTAGCCTCAGGTTTATTTCAGTGACAAAAATATTAAATGTTTTAGTTCCGCATTTCATCCTGTCAACGTAAGTATATGAAAGGACCACTTGAAGAGTGCATTACTATATTCTGTTTATTCTGCACTGTATGTAAAGGGAGAGAATAGTATGTAGATCTGGAGCTTTGGAAAGGCTGTGATGTCAAGGTCATACAATAGGCTTATGAAGAATGAGGAGAAACAACAAGGTCTACACAATTCATGAGGTTGAGAAACCTGGGAAGGGCCAAGATACAGAATGGCCCAGAAGGTAATAACACTGAAAGCAAATCCTCATTTACTTCCAGTTCATTTTAATATGATTCCATTGAAGTGGGATGATCTCTACAATAATATTCTTCCATTAAAAAAAATGAATACATATAGTATGAAAAATATATACTTAGAGCTGGGGCTGCAGGGTTGGGGCTCAGAGGTAGAGCACATACTTGATCTGGGTTTGGTTCCCAGAAATGAAAGAATGAGAGAGAGAAAACAAAGGAAGGAAGGGAGGGAGGGAAGGAGGGAAAGGAAGGAAGGAAGGAAGGAAGGAAGGAAGGAAGGAAGGAAGGAAGAAAGGAAGGGGGAATAAAATATTTACTTAGCTATATATCAAAATGTAAACAATATTATCTCTAGGCCAAAAAATTATAGTGTTTTTCAACTTTGTTCTTTAATGTTTTATATTATCTGATTTTAAATCAAAATCATGTTTTACTTTAAAATCAGAAAACAGAGATGCTTTCAGTTTTTAAAAAATAAGCAAATGTTTAGTATAAAATGTTTTCCTACATTTTAGAGATTTGCAGGATAACACAATGTTTAACATAATGTTCTAAAACTTGTTTTATAGGTCTATTAAGTAACTATTTAACATTATAATAATAAAGTCCTGGTGATGTTTGATTTTGTGTAATGCTGATATTTTTAAAGAAATGTTTTTAAATTATTGATAATAAATAATGAAACTATTATAGGCCACTCGGGAAGCTGAGGCAGGAGGATCCAGAGTTCAAAGCCAGCCTCAGCAAAAGCAAGGTGCTAAGCAACTCAGTGAGACCCTATCTCTAAATAAAATACAAAATAAGGCTGGGGATGTGGCTTAGTGGTCAAGTGCTCCTGAGTTCATTCCCTGGGCCAAATAAATAAATAAACAAACAAACAAACAAACAGACTATTAAACCAACCCATCAAGACTTGTGAGAGCCAATTATTTCCAATTATTTAATTTTTTAAAATGTTCCTGTAAATGAGGTAATTTAACTTTCTCCTTTCCTATTCATATGCCTTTTATTTCATTCTCTTGCCGGATTGCTCTGGCTAAAATTTCTAGTACTATATTGAATAGGAGTGGCAAGAGAAGACACCCTTGTCTTGTTTCTTAGAGGAAATGCTTTCAGGTTTTTTGCATTTCATATGGTTTCAGTTGTGGATTTATCATATATGTTATTTTTGTATTGATGAAGTATCATCTTTCTAAATTGTTCAAAAGCTTTTATTATTAATTTTATCAAATGCTTTTTCTGCATCTCTTGGGATTAATTAATGTGTTAATGAAAACAAATAAAAATTTAAAAAGTAAAAGTATTTGGCCAGTTTATGTCCCACTGATAGCTCAAAATGGCCATGTTGGGAATAGTCACACTATGGAAATCAGCACACACGGTAAATCCTGGTCTCTTTTTTCACATTAGAGAGCTGTTTGTTAACCTGGTGTTAAACTAGACCAATACTCTACTGGTCTAGTTCTTAAGATTTTATGAGATGTTTTAAAATATATATCTTTAATAATTAAACATTTTATTTAACAAAAACCACATGTGAATTGAATGAATACCTTTTAAAAATTCAGCATCTTAAGTTGTTTTCTACAAAGAGAATGAAGAAAGTTCTTTAAAACACTTCCTTATTAAGATTTATTACAAATAATTATGCTTTCTTATCTCATTACTATATTCATCAAAAGTCTAATTAGAGATTTTTTAATCATTCTAATATATTTACAAAATCCTATAAAGCATGATTTCTGTTACACTGAAAATGACTTTTTTTTCCATAGAGTTTTAAGGGTATGTGAGCTGGCAATCCCCGAATACTAGAACAAAACAAGATTGCACATGTTCTCTTTTTACAAGGTTTTATTTTGATTATTTTTAATCATTCGATGACTTAATTGATTTTTTTAACACATTCCTACAAATGATAGTATCATATCACATATCTCAGAAAAACTGAATACCAGTGAAATATGATTGTTCAAAGTAGCAAAATGTTAGGGTCAGAATATAGTAAATAAGATATATCCATAGTTAATTATTCTCCTTGTTAAAAAATTATCATAATTCTCCATAGAACTAAAACAATATCATTTACAAACTATTTTATGACTGAGTTTTGTTGTTATAGGCATTACAAACAGAATAATGATTAAAATGAGAAATATCTGAACATTTAATTTGTTCTATTAATTAATTCAATGTAATTGCATGTAATAGACATATTTAGGATCAAATAAAGGAATACAGAATCTCAGGTGTAAGATAAGTTGGTAAAGCTGTACTTAACTGAAATTATTTCATTAAAGTATGTTAACCATGCTAAAATTAGAATTTTGACAATGTTTTTTTTTCTCAGCCCTGAAGGTAAGGTTCTAAGACTAATGCTTAGCCAAGTGCTACTAACAAATTTTCATTTTAAGAGAAAGTATTTTGTAAAACAATAAAAATTATGAACCTCAACTGGGTGCTGTGGCACCTGCCTATAATCCCAGCGGCTCAAGAAGCTGAGGCAGGAGGATCGAAAGCTCAAAGCCAGCCTTAGCAAAAGCAAGGTGCTAAGCAACTCAGTGAGATCCTGTCTCTGAATAAAATACAAAATTGGGCTGGAGATGTGGCTCATTGGTCAAGTGCCCCTGAGTTCAATCCCTGGTACCACCCCCCCCAAATTATGAACCCAAAAATATGATTTTAGTATTTCAATGTGCAAATGAATACAGAATACAGGCAAAGTTGATTTCTACCAGTTAATTTAGAATTATTTATTTTGAAAATGATGTTAAAATATACCTTTAGCTTATGCTCTTTTCTATTGATGATGACAGCTGTAATCTGTTGGTCCATAAAAATTAGAATAGTACAAAGCAAAGCTGGAATTATAGCAGCTATTACTGTCCACCATGGATTTGGACCTAAAGGCGTAACAAACCAGCCACGATCATCTCTGGTGGGCTAAGGAAATAAAAGAGTGTATATATTAACAGCTGGATTAATATATATCGAATCAAATTAAGTGTTAAAAATACTACCAGGAAATCCCTAATTATAAGGACAAGCTGAGTGGGCCATAATTAATACTCATGGTATTCATTAAGCATTTTTAAGATAGCAGCCATCACTCTAAGCACTTTAACTATTTTAACTCATTTTTTTTCTTCACTACACTCTAAAGAGGATGATAAAAAAAAAAAATTGAGGCATACAGTGATCTAGTAAATTGCTTTAGGTCCCCAAGCTAGTAAATAATATAGATGGAATTTAAACTCTGATAGATTAGCTCAAAAATCTATATTCTCAATCAATACCTACAGTAAATAATATTAATATTTACTATCTACAACTGGAAATTTTATTTATTTTAACAAATAATACATTGACCACTAATATACAAAAGAAACTAAGTCAGAACCTTCTTTCAGTTTAGAATCACTGAAAGACATATAAACAAAATATTTCAATAGAGTGTAGTAGTTTATTTTAGATGTAGGCATAGGCTATTGTGTGAAGATGGAGTAAAAATTTTGTCACATCAGAGGCTTGGGATAGGGTTCTAAACATGAATGATGCTGGAGTCCCAAAGAAATTCATTCTGACAACAATCTTTTGAGGGATTTCTCACCCCTGTTTTACAAATGAGAAAACTGAGACTCAGAGAGGGTTAGTAACTGGCTCAAGGTCATAATTCTGTTCTAGGACTATCTTGATCTATTTTTCAAGCCCTACTCACTGACCCAAGATAATGCATTTCCCTTAGTTTCAAAATCTTTCCTTATCTTTTAAGAGTGTTGATTTTATGGAAGTTGATTTTTTTTCATGCAGTCCTCAGGTTTTTATTTCTATGATTACTATTTATTTTTAATACTAGACCAAAGTTTTAGACATGCTGTGTGTACTTTATTTACTTCTCTGTTGATATATATTATTTATATTTTCATGAAAATCCCAAGTGCTAAGGTTGTAGACTTCATCTTGATAAAGATTAAACCTAGAGAAAGGAAAAGATAGATGATAGATGTTAAGTGCTATGATAAATTCACCTTGAAAACACTTGGTACTTGCAGTTTTGGAGATGGGATCCCAATGGCATAGTCTATTAAAACCATACACAGAATTGTAAGAAAGACAGCAAAGTCACTCACTATGGATCGAACCTAAAAATAATAAGAACACTTGTCACTTGAAGGAGCTATAAATACCAATGAGTGCTCAGACATAATCTAGAGTAACACTTTATAAACACTTTATGACATAATATCATAATATATTTTATGCACACTATAATATTACCATTAGGTCTGTCAGAACCTGAATATATATTTATGTATCTCTGTCATTTCTATGAGTACACACTCAACATTTCCAGAATGAAGAATTATGGAATAGATAAAATGGTGGTTGTGCTGTTTTCAATACCTACTTAAAATCTATTTTTATTATGAACCTGGGTGTGTAAAAATTCAGAACACAGAAGAAGGTTGCATGGACAAAATTTGACAAATTTTAGGACTCCATTTTAAGCACACAGGAAACAATTTTATATGATTAGTCAACAGCATCATAAAATAAAAAGTATCTGTTTTTATTGAAGAAGCCCAATGTTTTAATTTATTTATGATACAAGTATGGCACTTGGTAATATACACAATAGAGGAGGCAAATTTAAAATTTATTCAATTTAAAATGTGTTCTGTGTAAGCCAGGTTTTCAAGTTATATCTCATTTTTAAAAAGCCATTTTTGAGCAAATATCCTTATACAATTATTAACGAGATTTGTTTTTTCTTAGGATCTTTATATACACAAATAATTTTTAAAAGCTTAAGATTACTGTTTCAATTTACAAAAAATAATTTTGTATTAATCAGATTAAGCTTAGGAGGAGGCAATTAATTTTCCAGTTTAGGGAAGAAGGAGACTAAAACAGAAACCCTTTCTGGAGGGAACAGTTCTTGAAACATTTTCTCAGAGGAATTTTTATCAAATTCTATAGCTCAACCATAAAAAGCTTGTTTCCTTGTTTCTTTTACTTTTTTTTTTTTTTTTTTTTTTTTTTTTTTTTTTTTGGCGAAATCAGACATTATAGGTGTTACTTTGCAGTGTTAAATATTGAACTAAGCTGTTTCTCTGTTTACTTTCCTTTCCAAATATGCAGATGCAAACATGGAGGGTTAGGGGGAGGGACTGACGCTTTAAAAACCAAAAAAGAGAATATTGTTCCAATAAGTCTTGCAGGGGCTTCCCCAATTAGAGAATGTAAGAGTGGTTCCTCTGAGGTATCTGTCAGGTTGGAATAGTTCCCACTGTTCACTGGGCAAGAAAGTGACAATCAGTAATGCAGTGTGTGCTTTGAATTTCCAAAATCCTAAGTGGGAAAGTGGGCGTTGATCCTTGAGGCTGGCAGGAGAAAAGCCTGCAGGGCTGGTGCCCTCCCTGGCACCTGAATCACAAAATGCTTCCTTATCGCCCCCTTACCCCACCCTGCCTCTAACCTGGCATGTCACACAAAAGTCCTTTCATGGCTCCTTTCCTTCCATCACTTGCTCTTTCTTTTGTCCTAAAACATGTAGGACTCCATAACATGCTGTATATTGGCTTACATTTATATTAGGAAAATTGCAGTCAAAATACCTTAGTTGGAAAATACCGGCTAGTCTTGAACTGCTTCAGAGTGGCTGACATTGTAACTGTGGAAAAGAATAGTATCACTGACCAGAACAGAACGTCTGGGACATAGGGGTGATCATGGCCACAGGCTCGTCCAGTGTACTCTCCATGCAGTGATTTGCACTCCTGCCACAGGAAGTAAGGCAAATGGGGTGTTAAGAAAGATCTGGGCAAATTTTCTTTCAGAAAACAACATCTCCCAATCAGCAGCAGTTGAAAACAATTGAAGCTTTTTGCCTGTGACTCTCACAAGGATTGAGCAGATATTACAGATTCTTTCTGATTTGGATAGGTAAAGAACAATATCAAAGACATAGTATGTAAAATTTCAAAACAAACTCCTTTAAAAATATTTATTCTTACAAATTTAAATTTAAATCTGTAAGACTATTGATTTACCAAATCTCTTAAACCTAATATCTACTAAATTCCTAACACCATATTTATTAAGAATATGATATATTTGATAGTGAATGGTTACCAACATCAGACCCAAGGCCAAAGCATTTGAATGCCTCAATTTAATTAATTGCACACCTGCCCTATAGTATAAATGTGATTATTTGTATTTCATTATCTGAGGAAACTGAGGCATAGAGATATTAAGCAATTTGCTGTGGCCTCACTGTTGATGGGTGTCAGCAAAGTTGAGATACAAATGAGATTCTTGTAGTGGAAATAATCACATATTAACAATTATTCTGAAAAATTATCTAGTCTACAACCACCTGGAAAGACAAGCAACAACAACAACAACAAAACAAAACCCTACAATCCATAATTATTAAAATGAAACTGTGAGTCAGAGATAGGAATCTTGAATTTAGATTAAAGAACAAGTGTGCAAAAAATTACTTGAGCAAGATAAACTTCATATTTACTATGACTTCCCCACAGTCTTTATTTCTGGTACTATGTTTCTATAAAACTCTGAAAGAAAAACATTTCTAATTTCAGCCTTAGCCATTAGGTGGCAGCAAAGTCAAAAAATTTTTCCTCAAAAACAGCATTTTAAACATCAAATATTTTGAAAGGAAAAAAAATTACTTTAAAGAAATTTGGGTTTTTCCTACTTTAATTTGATAGTAATATTACTAAGTTATATTTTTATTTGAAAAATAAAGATAAATACAGAGAAAAAAATTTAAATGCTCCAGTGACCTTATTAGTTCTTGAGGTATTCTATTCCCTGAACAAAAATTAAGTTGTGCTATGGTACAGAGAGATCTTAGAGAAAAATATGGACCGATGGATGGATCAGCAACAGAATCTTCCCAGTGAATCAAACCTCAAACACTGGAATCCCTGCATAGCAGAACATAAATACCTTCAAAAGATTCTGGAATAAATCACAAGTAGCTATAATGTCATCTGAAAACAAGCAAACAACAGCAAAATCTACTGGGAGTTAGACACCCTGATCCTAAGAATCTTGAGAAATATGATTGAGATGCTTTAAACTGTCTGAAAGAGTCTGTCCTCTATTCTAATCTAATTGCAGATACCTTTCTTGCAAGCTGAATTCCAATTATCCATGTCAAGCTAGTACAGAACACAATAACTTGGCTAATTGAAAAACCACAGAAAAATCCCCCAGGCCTTAATTATAGCTTTAATTTTCCTTCTCTCAAAACTCTGTAAAAATAGATAAAGTAGCAAAAATGGATCCTTGTGTTTTTTCAATCTACGCTTCTGCTCCTGTCCAGAAATGCTAGAGAGCAATTACTAAGCAACATCATGGGTAAGCAGAACGGCTAAGCACAAAGAAGAGCTAAAAGTTTCATTATAAGCACATTATCTATTGATTTGTGAGCATTTGCAGGCTTTTTTGCAAGTATAAAACTCTTCTAAATATTCCTTGGACTTGGCCGGGTCTTATCCTCAATTCTTAAAACAGATTCCATTTAAAGGATCATTTTTTCTCTCTTATAATCTATAATAAATTGCCAAAGACCTGTCTAGTTATTTTAATTCAAAGCAAATTTGAAAATATTATTTATTTTTTCTTGCTTTCAGGGGGGCAGGATGTTAACTTAAAAATATGTAAGTATATCACGAACTACTATGTTCAACATTTATTTTCAGCATTATACCAATTGTACTCCCAACACACATATGCACACACACACACACACACACACACTCAGCAAATTTTGAAATTTAGAAGTCAAAACCAAATCCAAATCTCTTCTTTTGAGTCTAACATATGGTTTCACTTACAATGGGTTCTCAAAAAATGCTTGTTGACAAACTGATTTCCACTAATTACTCTTCAAACACATTCTAAGTTTCAACAATTCTATAAGTTGGCAAAAAATAAGTTTGATAAATTATTAAAGCTGGCATGAATGTCCTGTCCCTAATATATGTACAAACTACATATGTAATTCAGGCACAGAAACAATTCTTAACCAATTGCTAGGTAATTATTTATGAAATTGTAACCTTGTAAAGGGATTCCTTAAAATGGCTGATTTTGATATATATGTCAAAATCAGATATATACATGTGTGTGTGTGTGTGTGTGTGTGTGTGTGTTTTAGCTTGCCAGTAAATATTTGAGATGGAACAATTTTCTAAAACAATCATCAGATATTTATCAAATATTTAAACCTTAGTATACATTTAGCAGTTTGGGATAATCAAAGAAAGTCCTTAAACGTTTTCTCTTGCTTAGTTAGCAAGGTGTAGATTATGATTCATGATGTACTTAACAACTCAAAAATAAACAATACGCTACTTAGCAAATGAATAATAAGTAAATTTAATTGTTATATCACTACTCATAAAATATAATAAACTTCAGCACTGCATTATATTAATAAAATGTTTTGATGAATGTGATGATTATACTGAGGGAAAAATCAGTATAAGACAAATTTTAATGTTCTTTGCTAACTTAAAAATTACAGGTTTTTGTTTTGGGGGATGTTCCCCCTGCCCCCATTCTCATTAGTGATAAGAGTATATCTGGTCAAGATTAGCAATTACCCTTTGTAAAACTGCTTTTAACTAATGAAAAATAATATGAAAAATTCTGCCAGAATGTTAACACCTAGTAAAGAACTTCTTAAAAAATAAGAAAAATAGCTCCAAGGATTATATTTGCTTTGATTGCAAAAATATTTTTCACCATACTCCACTTGACCAGAAAACTTCTAGTATCAGACAGTAAGGAGTGGCTAGTCAAATCAATTGTGCTGTAAATCTGTCTTTTAGAAGATTATTATTTCTGATTTGCTTATAGAATGAATTTTATTATTTAGCATTAAATTATTCCAAGAATATAAAGCACACAGAGTAAATTATCATGTTAAATAATTCAGAGATGGGATTATTTGGATTTTCCTGTTGAAGAGAACATCAAATAAGGGACATAAGCAAGGGCTCTTTAGACATAATACAGTTAACAAAACAGGAATGCAGATTGAAGAGCCACTGCTGAATGAATCCATCATGTTCCCATGTCTAAATTCTGAATAATTATCATCCCCTCTTGTTCAGATCATAATTTCTTTTATTGGACAAATTAAACGACTCTAAGCAGAATCAACCTGGCATCTTTTTTTTCCTCAGGGGAAAAAAATAGATGAAAAGGAATAAATGTTAACTAACAATAACAGAAGAGAACAACAAGAATAAATAAAGGCTTATTCTAGAGAAAATGACTATCATAAGAATAAAGGTAGTGGGGTTGGAGTTGTGGCTCAGTCTTAAAGCACTTGCCTAGCATGTGTGAGGTACTGGGTTCGATTCTCAATAAATGAATAAAATAAAGATCCATCATTATTTTTTAAAAAAGAATAAAGGTAGCAAAATGCAAGTCTAGAAGAATTTTAAATGGGAGATAAGTAATTTGATTTTGTTTCTGAAACCACCATTTAGTGTTTTAGAAAATTGAGAACATAGACAAAAGGTCACATAAGAATCATGTTTTGAGTTTTATATCTGTACAACAAATAAAGATTTCTGTGTTCCACTATCTGGCCCACTTATTAAAATAGCATGTGTTTGATCAAATGAACTAGAATTCATATGGTTTTGTGCTGATGACCATAATGGAATTTGAACTTACACAGGTAGGTAAAGTGGCCAAAGCTTTGGATTGTAATGTTTGTAACTGGGAAGAACTGAAAAGAAACTAGGGCTTCTCAGAGATTTTAATGCTTATCAAAAGAAGGACATTTTCAGCTTTTCAAATTATAAGATTTCACTGAATGGAAGTAAAGAATGCAAATATAAGTGTAAAACAAGATGCACAAACATTATAATAGATTAAGAAGAAGTGAGAAATGCAACTAAGAAGAAAGCAAGCAAAGAGAAAAGGCTAAGAAAATAAAACAAAGGCATAGGATTTAACACTTATTGGTGAAAAATACGTTGATCACCTTTCTTGAATAGAAGAATAAAATGGAAACAAGAAGGCTCCGTGGAAGGTAGTAACAGAATTTTGTTAAGAAAAGTGATTTTGTCCACCCAAAGTATTCCTTCCCCCTCTGCATATTCTGAGCAGCTGGAGCCGTGTATCAGAGTAAAGTAAAAACATTCTGGGTTCTTTACATGAAAGGCAGACTAAGTCTTGCCATATGGTTTCATTTAGGTCAACACCACTCATATTTAATGTACTTTCAGTTCATCATAGTCATATTGTTCTTTTTATGTGCCTTCAGAGCAATCCAGGCCTACAAACTATTAGAAAACCTTCTCATTCAAAAATAAGTGAAACCCCAGCTTGCTGATGGATACCTAAAATGGAGGAGTTTAAAGTTATCCTTTTCAAGATGTTATACATTCAAAACTTTTACTTTACTAGCAATAATTGATTCACAATGTCAACAAAAGCCCTTATGGTAAGTGATTCAAGATAGGACTTATATTTTTTAATGGTTTACTTACTGACACAGTCAGGTTCTGCCAAATTATGTCAGAGGCCGAAATATTGGATTCCCTCCATTCCTTCAATGTATCATTGCTGGGATTATGTGGCTCCACACAGTTACACCTGAAAAGACAAAATGAGGTCTTTTCTGAAATAGCTTTTTGTCACAGTACCCAAAACACGTATGAAAATGGTCCTTTCTCCCCAGTCACAGAATTTCTCCAGCTGACAAACAATTAGGATATACTATTCCAAAAATCAAGACAGATATATTTCTGTGATACTGGACCACTCTACAGTATTTCCTGGAATGAGAGGCCCTAATGGAACTGCTTGTCTATAAATTATAAGCAAAAAAATGATAAGCATCCAAATCTATTGTTACACTACTTACCGAATATAGTTAATATTGTATAGCCATATCAATTAAAATTAAAATATATGTAAATCACATTGTAAAGATAAGCTATAACTGCTATATAATTCAAAATTAGAGCCATACTGAAGTCAGAACCCTAGCTATCTCAGGATGTACTATTCTTTGTGAAAAGAGATAATCCTATTAAACATCAAACAATCAATAAACAATTTTTTTCTGGCTGCCATGGATACAGTGCCATGATGAATGCTGGATTAGGGTGTGAACCACTTTAAAAAGAAAGATTTGGGAACAGTGGTATTTTTATGCCATAGAAAATATAATTTCTGACCACATGATATTTATAACTTTATAACCCATTGAGAAGAGGATATAAGCAAAGACAACTAACAAATGTGGCTTTAGACACTAACCTAAATTAATGAATAATTTGTTTTCCAAAAACTCATTCATATTTCTGCTATTTTGCCACATTTTGTAAATGGTGGTTGGTTTCCAATATAATCCACGTATACTACAAATATGAAAGTTCATTGGAATCCTGTTTTAATTGTATCAATAGAACTGTAGGATCTAACCACTATTGCTAAGATAATAGCTATGGGAAAAATTTTGCAATTTATACTTGGTAAACCTCTGTGTGCTTTAGCCACAATCTCTCTTCTGTTGTCTATATCAGGAAGTTGAGCTGTTTTGCTTTACCACCATTCTTTCATGCTTCTCAGAGTAAAGGGTCTATTACTGCAAGAAACTCTACTTGATCTGGGCAGGATGGACAGGCATGGTTCTTACTCTCATTAAGGGATGTTAGAGAATTCTCCAGCTGGGTTCACTTGTGGATGGGTGTCAGAGGCCAGAGAGTGAGAAAGTTGGTGACAAGGGATTTAAAGGAATGGAATACACAGGCAGTAGCTGCTACAAGCAGCTGCACTGGCCTGTGTCAGCAGAAGGGAAACAAAGATACTGGAGATGTCTATTACTAGCTTATTGACATTGATGAATGCAAGTTGTGCTCAAGTGCCAGATTGGTTGTACACAGTCACAGAACACAGGATTTTGTACTAGACAGCTCTATCATTTACTGAATGAGACCCTGGGCAACTTACTTAACCACTCTAAATCTGTTTCCTCATGTGTGAAATGGAGACAAAAAGACTTACCTACTAAAACTATCGTGAAAAATAAGTAATATCTAGGCACCTCCGGACTTGTGCCTGCCATCATCATGCTCATCATCACTACTATTTTCTGGTTCATTCTTCATCTATTACAAAATATAAAACTCAACTTTCATCTTGATGTAACACAAAAGGAATACCAGTGCTTTCTGTAATGTGCTAGTATTCTCTTCGCTTTGCTTCAAAGTAAGTATATACAGTCAGCCCTCCATAACAACAGGTTCTGCATCCGCAGATTGAGCTTAATGATGGATTGAAATATTCTGAGGGTGGGAACTGCATCTGTAACTGAACACATACAGACTTTTTTCCTTGCTATTATTATTCCCTAAAGAATACAGTATAATGACTATTAGCATAGCATTTACATTGTATCAGGTATTATATATGGTACAGAGATGATTTAAAATATACATAAGAATGCAAGAAGGTTATATGCAAATGCCATGCCATTTTATGTGAGGGAGTTGAGCATCTGCAGATTTTAGTATTTGTAAGAGGTCCTGGAACCAATCGCCCAGGGATATACAAAAAGATGACTAAAATGTAAAAGAGAGATAAGATGGCCAATTTATTGTAGAGGAAACATAATAAAAGAGAAAGACAGCACTATAGTAGAAATGAGTACACCCATGTGCGAATGGGTATACACACATACATATGCTTTCTGTAGCTACTATCTGTACATATAAATAAGTCAGGCATATAGTGATCATATGCATGATAGGAGGCACTTTGTGTTTTCTAGGCTAATAATTTAATTTCCATGTGATACAGATGGGAAAAGCTAAATATTTGGTAACTTATCCAAAAGACTATCTGATAGAATTATATTTGAATTTAGGTCTCTTTGACCCTATAACTCCTGCTCTTTCAGCTATAATATGCTGCTTCTAGATGTGACTTGGTGCCATTTCTAGCAGTATAGTCAGAAAGTGAGGATACTCAGAACAAATGAAGCAACCTCCATTGTGCTATGTGTTTCTCCTTGTTTTGTTTTTTAGAACCTATCTGTCCTCCAACGCACCTTATAGCCTTGCCTTCATATCATGACAACTACTCCACCCCCACCACCCTCAGCCCCGATGTCCAGAGTCCTATTTCTCTTAACCCCCATCTAAACCTGGTGGTGTGTCTTTCCATTCACTTTGTTTGTCATGTGTACCATTCCTCAGGGTCATGATCTCTGCTGTCCAAAGTAATCATACTGTGCTAGTGGATAAAAGGGCATAATGTGTTACTGCATTCCTGGCTATAAGTGTAGTTACACTTACACTTTAACTATGATTCAGTGAAAGTGCTAAGCTACAAATCTAGTGTAAAAATGGCAATCTCATAAGAGAGACATTTTTGCAGAGCTAGGTGTTCAAGTGGATGTTGGTTATTTATGCCTTTGTCAGGACTCTCTTTGGCAAATAACTATCCTCATCCATAAGTCAATTCCAAATTGGAAAAATACATTTTCATCTAAAATATTTATTCTGCATATCACAGACATCAAGGATAGCCAAGAAAGTCACTGTTCCTTCCTGAGTCAACATATGTAATATCTGGAATCTCAGTGGACAGTTCTCAGAGGCTGAATGCTTGCGTGCAAAGTTTGAAAAGATCTCTGTGCCAATCCCTGGTGGCCAAACCTTAGCTGTTCAGTTCTTATGTTCTTACACATGAGAAGCAGATATTCTGACTCTATAAATTGAAAATAAAATGAGAAAAATATCATTTTCTATCATTTTCTGTACTGATAAACTTAGTCCAAATTATTCTAATTCCAATTATATAAAAGGAAAGAAAAACACATTAGAAATAACACATGAGAAGATGGAATTTGAGTTCAGAACAAGTTCTGCTAATCACATCCAAAATAATTTCTAGTGATTCTCACAGTAAGATATAAGTTTTAACACATGTGTGCGCGCGCATGCACACACACACACAAACACACAAATTCTTTAGGTGCATACTTCAATTAGGATACCAGGGTGTCCAACCAAATTTCTTATGTTCATTCAAATCCAAGCATTCAACTAAGTGACCTTGGACAAGTTATTTAACCATTCTGCACTTTGGTTTATCTAAAAAGTGGTGATAATGACAGTAATCAACTTCACAGAATGATTATGAGGGTAAATGAGTTAATACAGGTAAAAATAAGTACTGATTAGGTGTTAGGTATCATCATTATGGTTACTATTATAACCATAATGGTTGTAACTGTTGTAACCATTATGGTTACTGTTGATTATAAGGCAGAAAGGACAGTATCCGTACTTCACTGTTTTTATTTTATTTCACTTTTCCACATTTTTAAAAAACACCATTTAAAATGCCAATAATTTTGTCTTGTGATATTGGATCACTTGATTCAAAATGCACTTTTTACAAAACACATCCTCTGCTACCCTTTACTGCCCATGGAAAAGCATGTGCTCTAAGCCATCTTGTTTATCTAAATGGCTGCAGAATGAGTAGATAAACATTATAATTAAATGCCCTCATCCAGAAGTCTTTGCTTTTGTTTCTAGGCTAATGGACGTGATCAGTCTTCCTTACACAGGAGAAGCCTGCGGCTGCCTTCTGGAAACACAGTTTGGTAAAACTCCCTTCAACGCTATTACTAATTTTAGTCCCCGGGTTGCAGATGCTCTCCTTTTGCCTTTGTGGTTATTAATAGTACCTTCCTGTGTGCACTGAACAGTAATGGTTCGTGATTCATTTTTTTTAAGCCTCTTTATTGACTAAATTAGCTTCCAGAGTGCTGTGTAGCAAGTTAGGTATTAATATAAGGCATAAAATCAGAGAATCATGACCTATCTGTAAAGTCAAACATGGTTTTAAAATGATTTTGTTTTGTTTCAAAAAGTACTTTGAACTGCAAAGAATAACAAAACCACACTACAGAATATATATTAAAATAAAAAAAGAAAAAGAAATCTCTGATGGTCTTTCCATCACGACTACTATATTTTTTGGAATATTTCTTTCAGTAGTTCTGCTTATGTATATTTTCAAAATATTTTTATAAGTATAAATTTTTTTCTTTTTAATATTATGTTATAATGGGAGCAATTTCTATGTTGCTATATTATTCTTCAGAATTATCATTTTAAAAACAGGCAACATAGTTTACTTATTCATCTAGTATTAAACATCAATTTGTTACTATTCATATTATTATTTAAATAATACAGTGTCAAGCATTTTATGAAAACACCTATTTCCATATTTCAGATTGTATTCTTTGAGTAAATTATCTAAGAATCTACACTTTCCTTTTTTATTAGAGCATTGTAGATAGACATAAAAGTTGGGTTCATTTTGACAAAAATCATACATGTATGGAATTTGATTTACTCCATTTCAGTTATACTTTTTAAGACACCATTCTGATGTATAGCTGTATCATATCATGAGAAAAGTAGCTTTAGCTTTTGAAAAATGTCACATAACTGGGCTGGGGCTGGGGCCCAGCAGTATTGCACTTGCCTGGCACGTGTGAAGCACAGGGTTCACTTCTCAGCACCACATATAAATAAACATAATAAAAGTCTATCAACAACTAAAAAAAATTTTTTTAAATGTCACATAACTTTATAAAACACCACCACAAACAGCTAATACTAAAAACAAACATACTAGCTCCATTAAATTTATAAATGTTCTTATTTGAATTTCATTTCCATACAAATGGCACATCTTCTCCTTGGCCTCTAAATACATAATAACTCTGGCAATATTTTTTACTCTATACCTTTGGGCACCCTATACCTTTATGTGATAGCACATATGTCAACTATCATTAAATATTTATTTGTACATATAATGCCAGGAAGTAAGGAGCCATGACAAAATATTTTTGAAAAATGTTCTGTACATCAATTACTATCATATTCATTTGTTATTTAAGGGCACACTTAAAATGGGTAAACTTTATTTTACCTCAATGATATTTCAATAATCTTTACTGTAAAAACATAAGTAAATTGCATAATATGTTAGGGCAGGAAGGGAGAGGTGTTGAAATTTTAGATTAAAGTGTTCTCAAGTGCATGATTTTGAAGAAAGTGAAAGGAGAAGCCACATAGGAATCTGAGGAAAGATACTGTAGGCCAAAAAAATACGATAGCCAATGTGTAAGCTGCCTGTCGTGGCCAGCCACAAACACCGCGGGAGGAAAACTCTCGGAGGAAGAGTAAAGCTATTACTACTTTTACTTCTACTTTCTTAGAGAGAGCTTAGAGAGAAAAAGAAAGATTTTTCTTCTTCTTAGAGCTTAGAGAGAAAGATTAGAGAGAGCTTTCTTCTTTCTTCTTTTCTTCTTACCTTAGAGAGAGAGAAAGAGCTTTTCTTCTTAGAGCTTAGAGAGAAAGAGAGAGAGCTTGAAAGAGAGAGATTTCTTTAGAGAGAGAGAGAGCTTAGCTTTAAGAGCTTCTTTCTTCTTTCTTCTTTCTTCCTCGGGAGCCTCAGCTTGACTCTGACCAGGAGTTACTTCTTCTATCTGGTTTCTCTTCTGTAACCGCTCTGCCTACGTTCTGGCCGCTCTGATTCTTTTCTTCTTCTCCGACCTGAACTCTTCTTCCGACCGAGCGACTGCATGACTGACTGAGTGAATTCATTCTTCTCCTCTTGACTCCGACCGCTTTCACCCGGTTATATACCTTTAGCTTTGCAGGTGCCTCACGTGCATTTACAGGTGCGTCACATACATACTTATTATCAGGTGGAACTTATGGCTTCCAGCTGACCGCAATAGCCATCTCCCTAATTGGGGCTCCTTCACCAATGTGCAGGCCTAGGGGCAGAAACACACTAAGGAGGCTGAGCAAGCAAGGAGACCAGTGTGTCTGGAGCAGTAGATAAAGCAGGAGAAGCAAAGAGGTGCCGGGGACAGGTGGGGCAGTACCCTGAAGGTCACAGGAAGCCAACAGTGGGCTTTGAGAAGCAGAGTGACATGATCTGTCCTGGGTTTCAAAAGAATGATTCTGTCTGCTTTGTAGAGGCCAGTCTTGAAAGGAACACATATGAGATTGGAGACAGCAGTTAGAAGGCAATTACTATAATCTAGACAAGAAACTATAAAGAGAGGGTGGTAATAAAAGAGTCTGAATTCTGCATGTTGAGCCATTAGAATCTTCTGGGTAATCTGAACATGTAAGAGAAAGTAGTCAAGAATAAATCTGTATTTATTAGTCTGAAGTCTGAAGGAAAAGCCTGTAAGAGTTTCCTCTGAGAACTCCAAACATAAATAGGTCTCAAATATAAGCATTTATTCAGTGTCTTGTTTGCTAGAGGTTCCATAACAAAATAACATGGACTTGGTGGCTTACATAGCAGAAGCTTATTTTCTCACAGTTCTAGAGATTTAGAAATCCAAGATCAAGGTGGTGTCTGGGTAGGTTTGCTCTGAGGCCTTTTTCCTTGATATGCAGAGGGATGCCTTCTTGCTGTGTCCTTACATGGTCTTTTCTCTGTGCAAACACGTCTATCGGGTTTCTTGGTAAGTCTAAATTTCCTCTTAGAAGAACACCAGTCAGATTGGATTAGGACACCACCCATGTGAACTGATTTAACATTTTTTTACTTCTTTGAAACACCTATATTCATATACAGACACATTCTGAAGTACTGAGAGTCAGGACTTTGACATAAAAATGGGAGGTGGGAGGCATAATTCATCCCCTAACACTTAGTTATATGATTTCAGAGTGGGTAGGAACATCCTTGCTATCCCCTAAAAGTCTACCATGGACTATTTATTTCTTTAGAAATATTTATTTCTTTAGATATCACAACGAAAAAATTTTGGAAGAAATAAAACTAGCCTCTTAATCAATTCTAGAGAAAGTTCTGATAGATGGTGAAGACTCTGGGTACCTATATAATGAAGGAATGAGTGATATAATGGGGTGAGTAGAAGTGAACTGGCCTGGATACAAACTTTATTAATACTGGCAATGACCATTCATTTTTAGAACATATTTTGTGACACTTCACATGATATTGGAACAGTCTTGGAGAGAAAGTATTAATAATTTGGTAATTAGCATATAAAAAATATTGTGCCTACAACTGAGAGCTATAATATAAATTTCTTCCTTTTCCAGAGTTGTATGTATATTTCTCTTGATATTTTCTTGTATATTACAACAAATATAAAACACATAAACTTATATTATAAAGAATAGGGGCTGAGGTTGTGGTTCAGTGGTAGAGCACTTGCCTGGCATGTGTGAGACACAGGGTTCAATTCTCAGCACTGCGTATAAATAAACAAAGATACATTGACAACTAAAAAGATTTTTTTAAAAAAAGAATACAACACCCTATATTATAAAAAATGTCATTTATAAGTAGAAAAATTTTAAGCTACCTGAATTCGACTGGTTCTATAAATATCTAGTAAATATAGTGTTCAGAGAAATTAACATTAATTTCCATAGTTAAATGGAAACGTTTCTTCCATTAATAGAAGTTATTGAAATGTCTCTAAGCATGACTAATACTATCAAGTATGTAGTTGTGACACTTGAAACATCCAGCAAAGCCAAGATGAATGTATGAATAATGCATCCACATTTTCCATGAACAAGAAAAATTTGATTGAAATGTTCCAGTAGGAACGGCAGTTACTTTGAATGAAATTATCATATTATGTACAAAGTACCAATATTGGCATTACATTAATTTCATAAAGAATCCATGGCAATTTGCCCAATCAACAGGTACAATAAAGCTCATAGATGAAAATAGATCATGCCATCTAATTTTAAAAAGTATTACATTGAAAAATGGAGTTTTCACTGTGCTTCATTTGATTATCAGTAAATCATAAGTCATTAAACCTGTTCCATAAGACAGACCTTATCTGCTCCACAAGATTTTAGTAAACATAAAGTAAAATAATCAGAGGGACTTTGAAAATAAAAAGTGTTGTTTTCTTTGACATTAAAATATTAGGTCTGAACTTATTTTTAACTGATACTTTATAAATAAATAGCTAGATGGTTACTACAGCAATGGTTCATAACTTTTATAACTATATATTTCTATCTAATCTGTCGACTATCTATAGACTTTCATTACTTGTTCCATTTTTCATTTACAATAAATTTTAAGGATATAAAAATCCAGTGAAGCCAGGTGCTGTGGCGCATGCTTGTAATCCCAGCACTTGGGAGGCTGAGGCAGGAGGATCATGAGTTTAAAGCCAGCCTCAGCAATGGCGAGGCACTTAGCAATTCAGTGAGACCCTGTTTCTAATAAAATACAAAAAAGGGCTGGGGATGTGGCCCAGTGGTCAAGTGCCCCTGAGTTCAATCCCTGGTACAAAAAAAAAAAAAAAAAAAAAAAAAAAAAAAAATCCAGTGAAATTGTTGTATGAACATTTTTATTGCAAATGCTTGCTTTTAAAATATAAACTATGTTGACAATTTAAATTGATTTCCTTAATGGTATGTGCATCTGGAGTTGAGAAACAGTGCTTTAAAGGATATTTTTAAATTCCAGCAGTTGGAAGAAATATTAAAATGTTGGATAAACTCAAAAATTATGCCCCAATGTGTCTCAGAAAGGTAAGAATAAGGAGTACAATTTTTTTTTTCCAGTAACACCCAAAGACATACATTAAACAAACTTTTCCTGAAAAATAAAAGCAAAAAAACTTCCTATAACTTACTGGATCTCCACTTTTTCTATTTTATGCACTTTGACTTCATCTTGCATGAAAAGTTCATTCAAGGATGATGTGACAATACTCCATATGCAGGACTCATGTACTGTTCCAGTAGACAGCCATTGCCAAAGATGGCTGGATACACGATCAGTTACAAATCAGGTCTTGAGTAGCCTCTCTAGGAGTTGAGACTACACAATTTACTAACTAGAGTTTTATGTCTTTTTTTTTTTTTTTTTTTTTTGGCAGGAGCAGGGATATCATAGTCAACCCATGTTATTTTGATTACCTTTAATTTGACCAGTACATTTCAGTAATACTGACTAACAAGTCAGTAATTATGCCAATAGAAATCCATTTTTGACATTCAGCAGAGCCTCATTGTTGGCTGGGATGTGGCTAACAGCCACAGGGTTTGTAGGAGCTTTTGCTGGGGTGCAGCCTCTCTGCTTTAACACTAGCTGTACTTGGTTCAGAGCATTAGCTGCCCGTGACTAACATATATATATTCTCACAGTGTCTGTGCTGAGGTATTTTAGTGTAAATTAAAATATTATTGCATTTCACTTTAAATATTTCAGAATATGTCCTTAAATCTAGGTCAATTCAAGAATCAAAGAGAAATTGGGTCAGTACTTCATAAACTGTCAACTCTGAGAATAGTCATCACATCTCACCAAAATATGGTTCTGTATTTTAGCCATTCAGTATATCTTTATGGAATAAATCAGGAAATCACTGATATATGCTTAGCATTCTCCTTTCAACACTGGATGTTCATGTAAATTGCTGCCCTTTTTTTGATATTTGACAAAATAAAAAATACTGGTAGATAATTACATTTAAAATTTATAATACAAAACTAGCCGGGCGCGGTGGCGCACGCCTGTAATCCCAGCACTTTGGGAGGCTGAGGCAGGAGGATTGTGAGTTCAAAGCCAGCCTCAGCAATGGCGAGGCACTTAGCAACTCAGTGAGACCCTGTCTCTAATAAAAAAAAATCCCAAAAAAGGGCTGGGGATGTGACCCAGTGGTCGAGTGCCCCTGAGTTCAATCCCCGGTACCACAAAAAAAAAAAAAAAAAAAAAAAAAAAAAAAAAAAAAAAAAAAAAAAATTATAATACAAAACTATAGTTATAAAAAAGGAAAAAACAGTAACTGAAAGTAGATATAAAGAGTAAATTTGACAAAGGCCACCAGTCATCTACCTTTCTGGAAGTGGAAAGACAAAAAGGTACAAAAAACACAATAGGGTAATGATATCCATCTCATTCTACCATCTTTTTTTTTTCCTTCACCCTTTTGCCTCCTCCACCCTAAATGCATATATGAAGTCACAAATGGTGTGAATATACTTTGCATACAACCAGAGATTTGTAAAAAAAAGTGCTCTGTATATGTGTAATATGAAATGTAATGTATTCTACTGTCATTTATAGCATCTTAGAATAAAAAATAATTAAAAAAAACACATTAGGGAGAGTGACACTGAAACAGTGAATATAAACTACTCTGCTGGATACACTGCTATTGGAAACAAGATTTATCATTAAAATAAGAATTGAGTTCATGTAATACTTAATGCAAAAGAATGAAACTAGGACTTCTATCCCTTATCATATGCAAAAATCAACTAAAAATGGACTAAATATCTAAACATCAGACCTGAAACTATGAAACTCCTAGAAGAAAACCAGAGAAATGCTTCAGGACATTCAAATGGGCAAGGATTTTTTGGATGAGATCCCCAAAGCACAGGAAATGAAAGCAAAAGTAGACAAATGGGATTCATCAATCTGAAAAGCTTTTGGGCTGCAAAGAAACAATCAACAGAGTGAAGAGACAACCCGTAGAATGGGAGAAAACGTTTGCAAACTACCCATACGACAAGGTGTTAATACCAGGATAAGTAAAGAACTCAAACAACTCAATAGCAAAACAAACACATAATCCAATGAAAAAATGCACAATAGCTCTAAATAGATCTTTTTTTTTTTTTAGATCTAAATAGATTTTTCTAAAGAAGACAATAGAAATGGCAATAGATACAAGAAAAGTGCTTAGCAGTGAAAATCATCAGGGAAATGCAAAACAAAACCAAAATGAGATGTAACCTCACTCCAGTAAGAATGGCTATTATCAAAAAGACTAAAGATAATAATTGATGTGGAGAAAAAGGAACCCTTTCATACAGTAGGTGGGAGGGTAAATTAGTGCAGATGTTATAGAAAACAATTGCAGGTTCTTTGAAAATTCAAAAACACAAGTATCATATGATCCAGCAATCCCACTACTGGGTACATATATCCAAAAGAAACAAAACTAGTCTGTCAAAAAGACACCCACACTGCCGAGATTATTACAACATGATTCACAAGAGCCAAGACATGAAGACAACTTAAGTGTCCATAAACTGATGAATGGATAAAGAAAATGTGGTATGTATATACAATAGAATATTATTCGGCCATGAAAGAGAAAGTCATTTGTGACAACAGGAATGGAGTGAAATAAACCAGGCATAAAAAGACCAGTACTGCCAGATCTCACTGTTATGTGGAGTCTAAAAAAATTGACATCATGGAAGTGGAGAGTAGAATAGTGTTACCAGAGGCTGGGTAGGGTGTGTATGAGTGGGGGGAGATGGCAAAATGTTGATTAATGTGACTAAATCATAATTAGATAAGAGCAAGAAGTCCTGAAGTTCTATCAAGCATGAAGTGGGTTGTTAGAGGTTTGTTTATTCAGTGTACTCATTTATTTGATTTTAAGGCATCAGATAATCAACTTTATCTTAAAGTCAGCTTTATTGGAAGGGAAGAACTTTATGTCAATGTGCACATTAATCTTAAGAAGCATATTCAGAAATGTAAAAACATGAACAAACATGCTCGTATCATATGTGCTAAATGTTTTTCAGGTGAAGAACACAAAGGTACACATAGTAGTCCTGGGCCTGCCATTATGAGGATTAAACTAGTGGAGGCACACTGACATTACTCAAACACATAAAGATGTAATTATAAATTATGCTGCAAACAATTCTGGATTGATTTAGTTGATATACATGTGATAAAAATGTGATTTTAGAAAGCTGAAGTGTAGAGGTTACTCTAAAAGTATCTTATGCTTTATTTTTTGACTTTTTATTTTTCAAGTCCTAAAAGGTCCATGAACTATAAAAATTTCTCTTTCATATTCTTTCTCCCCTAATCGCTGATCAGCTTTCAAAGTGCTGCAAATTGTAGCCCTGCTTCACTGGATTCTCCCAGATGATTTCTCCATCATATTGGCATCTTGTCCAAATTTTCAATCAGAACTAATTTTCTGATCCAGATTCATATATCTTTATTTCATAGTAAGATCCTCATAATGTGTAAAATTTATTCAAAATTTCTGAATGAAATCTTTATGATTAGTACTAAATATAATGTAAACTAGCACAACTGTCTTTACTTGTCCAACAAGACAGTCCAGGTTATGTCAGTTATTTTGCAACATGGTTAATCGATATGTATTAAGCATCACTTGACCATGTCTATAGTATTATGCTAGTACTATGGGGGGTAAAATTGTTACATGTTTTGTACTTTACAGGAGACTCAAATCTAGTTGGAGATGAGAAAAAGGATATTGAATATCATCATTTATTCAAAAAGATCACTATCCTGGATTATGTAGAGGGCTGAAGAAAGTGTTGGAGAAAACAAGAGAGAAAAAAAAAATAGCTTCATCACATTAGTAGTGAGATCATTCCTTTGACATCTTGATAATTGTTATATTTTATTTAACACCAATCCACATGTGTATGGGAAACTAGAGTAATAGACCTTACACTTTGCTTTGACCCAACCATTTGCAAACCATCCATATATCCTTAATCTTTCTTCATTCAACCAGCCATATTTGAGGACTTTCGATTATTATTATACATTGAAGGAACATTCATCTTACACAAGCAGAACATTTTATTCTATTTTTGCCATTTCTGAAAAAAAATCAAAGCAACCAAGAAAAATTATTCCTTTAAACTCATTACTTATTTCTAACTTGACATATTCAGTTTGATCGTCTGGTATAATATATATATTCTCAAAACTAAATAGATTATCTTGACACTTGCTTTTGGCACAATAAAAGGAAAGTGTGCATCTTCAAATGTAAGGTCTACATATTACCACATTATGAGGTTAACATGCCAGAGGAACTAGAAAAGTTCTTTTTTGTTGTTGTTTTTCTGTTATTAGATTGGCAAACTATGAATTTAAGGAAATATATATATATAGCAGGCCCATTTAGAAAGAATAGCTAAAACACAGATGTTGAACATGATGGCTTTTTCCCCAATATCTTACACCTGAATAAAATATTTCATATCATATATACAATTATAGGTATATTCATATTATATCATATATATAATTATAGGTATATTCAGTTTACAAAAATTGCAAATCTCAGATATAGTATATCCAGGCTATAACATTTTCTAAGAATATTTTCTTCTAATAAAACCTGTGAAAGGATGAGTCCAAAAACATCTGAAACAGAAAACTTTAGATGGGCATTAGGATAATGACACTTAAAATTGATTAATGTGAAAAGGTCACGGCAACAAAAACAAGAAAGCAACTACAAGTATCATAGGAACTTCATGAAACAGTAAATTTTTGTGCAAGTATGCAATACATTAAAATGCTATTATGAGCAATGACTTTTGTATTTTATTTAATGCACATAACTAAAAAGTATACTAATAAATACACGTATACATAACAAACAAACAAACAAAAAAGATTGGTTTTGCTTCTCCAGAAAGCAAGTAATGGCAATTCCTGATCAGATGCATGTACACAGAACAGAAACCTGTCCAGTCCAGAACATGAATTGCTAATGTACATGTGTGACATCATTCTTAACCAGAAGCAAGGCCATCACAGTGTAAAAACCAAAGTTAGGGACCAATGCAATAAGGGTATCTGGCCAGCACAACATTCCCCAGGGAGACTATTATTCTATTTCTGCTACAAACATTTTAGGTGACAGATGACAAGAAAACCTCACTGCTCCTCAGGTTTATCCAGTCTCTCCCCTCCTTCCACCTCCCTAACTTTGATGAAGAGGGACAATGGGATGCAGATCAGCACCCATTCATGCTCAGCCTTAAAATAATTAGGTTTCAGATGCCCACACTGATCCAAGTACAACTTTAATTTATAAAGATCCCTTTTTAAAAAGTAGAGATGGAAATAACATGGACAATATTGGAGACCACACCACTCCTCTTCTGAATATCAGGATAGGCAGGGACCACAGACACAGAAAGCTATTTTGCATCTCAGATTATCTTCTGAACATCTGTCTCATTTAACCCCACTGTTTGTCTGAATCTCACCCCTTTTTGACTCTTGGAAGGTTTCATCCATGTTTATTCACTCTCTCTCCATCATCTCTCTTTCTTTCCATTATCTCTATTTCCTCATTTTCAAGCACACATAACTCTTCTATCACAAAGTAGCATTCTATTTCTTACTTTGTTTGACACCAAAATATCCTATGCATGCTTTCTTTACTTCCTAATCCCTCTCTTTTTTGTTGTTATTCTTGTTTTTAGTACTGGGAATTTAACCCAGGGGCACTTAACCACTGAGATGTTTTTGTTTTATTTTGAGACAGGGTCCCGCTAAAGTTGCTTAGGTCTTCACTAGGTTGCTGAGGCTGGCCTTGAACTTTTGATCCTCCTGTCTTAGCCTCCTGAGCCACTGGGAACACAGGCATAAGCCTATATACCTGGCTCTACCTTATCTCTTCTTCTTTTTTTTTTTTTAACTGCCTTCTTGTGCTGCCTCCTCTCTTGATCCAGTACTATTTCATAATGTTAACAATGATCTCCTTTCAAATCCTTTTCCTTATTCTATTTAATCTCTATGCCACTGTCCTATCTGAATATTTCTTCATCCATTCTTGTCTCTTGCCTTCTACAACCTGACTTCACCCCATGGTTTTCTCTTTATCTGACACCTCTGATACTACTTTCTTCTTATTAATTTTTTTATTCTATTGGCTTGCAATTTTTTTTCCCATTCTTCTTTCCTCAAGCTGTGAACGTTATCCAGGGCTCAATCCTTCTTCTTTTCTAAACTTCTTCCTTTCTAGATAAGGAGATATTAAACTGTGTCCCTCAGTCTGAAGTACCTGAAAAGCTGCCACTGAGGCTGACAGAACAGCCAGAAGGGTGGGTAATTGGTGCCTTCCCACCTCTTCAAACAGAATCATTCTGCTTTTACCTGTTTTATTTGTTCTATATCATTTCTTTTGGAGTGTTAATTTCTTCATTTTTAGAATTGGAGTACTAAATTATATCAAAGTAATAAAACCTGGATTTTTGTTTTTGTGTTTTACCACTATCCATCTGATCTCAGACAAATATTTCAAAGCTTTAGTGAATTTCTAACATTCATGCCTTTTGTCTGAACCACTTTCCTGCCCTATTCTTCAGCCCTTTTTAATCCCTGTTGATTTTTTTATTCTATGTACTTCCTCTAGAAAGGCTTTTCTGAACCCCAAATCTGGGCGAGGTACTCTTCTGATGTAGTGCCATGGTATTCTGCACCAATGTCTTAACAAAGGACTCATCTCCTCATTTTATCTGTCTCTGTTGCTTTGTAAACTGGAAACTCCTTCAGGACAGAATATCTTTTTTCATAATTTCTCCAGCACCTAGCATAGTACCTGTCATATAGCAGTCTGGAAAAATCCCACCAGAAATAATTGTATATCCCAACAAAGATATCCAAATTCAGGTATACTGTTCTCTTTTTAAGTAAAGATAAATGAAAAGGCATGTATCAATGTTCCTGGTTCTAGTTAAACTGCTCTTATGATCTGCCTCTTTCTGAGTGTCCCAGACACCTACTTTCATTCCCTTCTTAACACTATTCATACTACTCTATTTTTATTGGGAAAGTTATTTTACATTAGCCCTTTGATTCTTCTTGTCTAAAAATAGGGATGCATTGTTTAAGCAATCTCTAAAAACTAAGAAAAAGTTAAAGAACATATTATTTTCAACACTGTATCATTAGATGATTGTATCATTAGACCATTCTTAACAAAATTATAACATTCAATCATTCTAGCGCAATTTCAACAATTTCAACTACTAGTAGTAAATAAAGATTCAAGGGGCTTGAGCAGTTTAAAGGAAAAGCACTTGTGATTGATACAGATGTTAAAAGTGTCTCAGAAAGAACATATTGCTTAAAATATTTGCTGTATAGAAATCTATACATAAATGCAATTGAAAAATTCTAGAATTAAATAAAAGAGTTATTTAATGGCCACATATACTCTACATAAACAGCCTGAGAAATTTCCAACTACTGGTATAACAAAACTAGAAGAAGAGCAATAGGTGCAATCTCATCTTTAGTCCTCAACTGTAATATCAACTTAGTAATTCCTGAGTATTTCTATCATAAATGCCATATACTACAATATTTAAGTTCAGTGATATTCACTTACATTTTTATCATATTTTCAAACATTAACCTAACAAAATTCAGTGAGTTTCTTTTACCTCATTGCTTTATGTCTGAAATCTTATATTTTCATTACTATGTTATAATACATTGAAAAGAACTTAAAAGAAAACCAAAATAACACATATTTTCCAAAATCAAAATCAAACTAAATTAAAATTGACTTGGTTTCTTATCTACTTATGTTAGGGACTTCTTGAAAAATAGAAATTTCAGAAGATGTTCTTGGCAGAGATGGTATAATGAGAACTCAAGAATCAGATGAGTGGCTAATTAACTGACTTTAAGAATCCTATTCAACACTGAGAGTCCAGGATGTAGGTCATGAATCAATTTAAGGCATAGACTCTGCTGAGTAAGTTCCTCATATTTCTTATAACAATGGCAATATTTGTGGGAAAAAAAAAAAAAAAAAGCCCCACAGACAACAGGGCAAATGGTACTTACGCATATTGTGTGAGCAGTTCCAAATCATTATGCATGTTGATTGGATATGTTTCACTGAGTTCAAACAGCTTCTCTAGAGCCTCGTAAATGAAAATGATGCAAATCAGAGAAGCAAAAGCTTCTTCAGTAAACCGGGTGATATAGCAGACGAGGGAACTGGCATCAGTGGCCACAAGTATGATACATAGTGTTGCAGTCCAAAGTCCAATACTAGCTCTTAAAGATAAGTACGATAGCCCATATTCTCTAGGAGGAGCAAAAGGAAATAATAGTGGGAAGAAGGTCATTTTACAGCCTGCCACCATTTTAAATAAGTGGAAATAAGCCTAATTCAAAAGCTTCATATCCCCAGTATTGAAACTCAAGACTTTGTCTAAAGGGAACAACTCAGGGACAAAACTAAAAGAGGTTCTTCAGTGCTTAGATCTGAATCTTAGTTTTTATTAACATTATATAACAATATGCACAAATGTTTGACTTTCCCTCTGTTTTCACTGAGACAGAAATGACAAACTGAATCAACTCAGCTACTTCCAACTCTCCCAACAGACCTTCAAAATTGATGTTAGGAGAAGAATAAACACAGTAAAGAAAAAGAGAGGGACTAAGGGCCAAGATTATGTAAGACTTACTTGCAAAATTTAAACAAAATCTTTTCAAACACCAAAACTGGTCCTGTACTGCCTAATATGGTAAGAGGTTGTCCACCAAAGAGAGAATAGGCTATCCCGGTCATGGATGCTCCAAAGAGAGATTCGATTGCACTCTGTGTAGAGATATAAATGTTTCCATTACCTTAGTATTACAGGTGGCCATTGAAACTTGTTAGGAACTGTTTAAAATACACAGGTTTGTTCTTTCTCCTTCACTATGAGAAACCAGGCAACTCTGGGCAGAATGTAGGATAGGAGCAGGGGAAAGGGCCAAGAAGGCAAAAATGAATGGTAACAAATGGGAAGTGTCCTCTCTACCTTCCTGCCTCACTTTTCTGTTGCCTCACAGAAAGTTTAAGCATATTTAGAAACAGTGTCTGGACAGAAACACGGCTCAGATATATTAGAAATGGACTTGTTGTGAGGTAAGAACCAGAGCCTAAAACTGGCCTGGTATTGGGGGACAGGGATCAAGGGATCAGCCAGAAATCTCATGCAGGACTCCGAATTACTTATTCTGAGATACATTATTCCCAGTTTACCAGTTCCACTAGTCATCCAGAAAAGTCATACATGAGTTTTATCGATCACACCACACATTAAATCTCTCCTTATAAAGGAATCCAAAATTAAGGCTCACTTATCTTCCTATAAATCTTAAAAACAGATCAAGTTTCAAAGTTCAGAGAAAACATAATACATACTATACGACCTTCAGTTGCTTCTCCCAGCAGTCCTCCAAACGTGATGACAGGAGACATACAGGCGCAGTAGAGAAACAGAAAAGATGCTAAGCACTGCAGGCTGAAAGCATCTCTGAAGTCACTCCAGAAGAATGGAGCTTTTCTTTTGATATCTAAGATAAGTCCCCCAAAAATCCTAGGACATGGGGGGAAACACAATAGTGAAACCCAAATATAAAAACAAATATAGAAATGCTCACTTGCTCTGTTGCCAGGCCACAGTATACGTTTTCCATCAGCAGAGTTGAGACCCACATTAACCTGCTACATTGTGTTGTCATGATCTACAGGGATAGCTTTGCACCACTATGTTATCTCAATTCCTAACCAAATATCGTGTCAACAACTAAAAATCCAAGACTCTCTCAAGGCTATTCATCAACCAACATTCAAATAATGGGATTCAAGGATTACTCTACTCTCTTGCCCTTTCTATATCAATCCACTCCATTTAAACTCAGGCCTACCACTCTCAATCATTGGCAGTATTTTCTAATTGCTTACATTCCATTTAACATAACAGAAGTGAAGGGAGGGAAGGTTAACTGACTTGTGAACATCACCCTAGAGAAAAAAATGCAGTGTTTAACAATGATTCCACTTACCTAGTTTCTCTGGAAAAAAAAAAAAAAAAAGTCCCTCATCACATAATGTTCCAAAGGGACATCTAAATGACCTTATGCATAACAGTGATACTTAGTAGAGACAGATAGATTCAAAGGTTGTTGATATTTTTAGGAAACTAAGGGGCAAACTGATAATAACTGAACTGGATAAATGTAATTTTTGATCCACTATTGCCTGAACATATCCCAACATCTATCAACATCCCAGTTGGTATAATTCCATACAAATATTCTGAAGCACTTAATAGAAAAATTTTTGGTGAGGGGACTATTAAATTTTGAAATGATGCTTAAAGTTTGAGAACTGTATATTTTTTTACTCTATTAGGAATGAGAACGCTAAAAAACATTAATGTTAGGTATTTTTTCATTCTTTGAAACTTAATAATGATATTCAGACTTAACATTGACTACTGAAAGTTCTGTGTGCTCCATGGAATAAAGATGCCATAGTAAACTGAATAAAACCACATCGAAGTTCCCACATGGAAGTTTATGGTGAAAAACCTCATTATATTCCAAAGTTATGTCAGTATGCTAAATATACTTGGATCATACAAAATGTCAAACTTTTGTTATTCATTTTATGAATAGGATTATTCATTTGACAGTCTTAGAATCATTTCAAAAGTAATTGTTCTCTTGAGAAGTAAATTCTAGTTGGAGTTGGAAGATGTATATATTCAGAATAAATGAAAATTTGACTATATTTTTCTAACTTTCCTGACCTCATATAGACAAATAATTTCATATTAATAACTATCTTATGATTATGTGAGCACAGAATCACTGTTTTCCTAGTGATTGTTTCCATCAGGAGAGGGTTGAAAAAAATAAAGTTTCAATTAACAAAAAAGAAGGACATTGGAAACTCAGAGACACTTGCAAATAACCTGTGAAATTTACACACATACAAAGCTCACCTTAGGGTCCTCTACCTGTGTTTGTCAAAATATATGCATATTTAAATTTGAGTAATTGTTTTTATTTCTGAATACTTTGTTACTTTGTTAAGTCACAGTTCAAACAGAGTTACTCTACTAGTCTATTAATTCATTTATGATTTATATGCCACCTAATCCCAAAAAGAATTTGAGGTGGTTATGAACTATTAATTAGCAATTAATATATAGTTTTGATAGCTATTTATATTATATCACTGCCTTCTATTTAATTACTTATTAGAGCATACATTAGTCTGAATAGCTATTAAATAACTGTAATAAATGTGTTTTTAGCATTAAAAAATCTAAATCCGGAAGTGGGAATTCATTACAGAGAACAGTGCAAGAGCAGCTCAGATGTACACCAGCAACTCCAGGAGAGCAGATGAGTAATGGATACTTCAAGTCATGTCAGCAACAGAATCTGTGGAAGAACTCTGGAGAAGCGAAGATACCGGATATTGGTGACCTGGGAGGATTTAGGAAGCAGTAAGGAAAAGTGAACTCGAAAAAAATCTAAGCTATGTGGCATGTTACACCTGAGAGAGAAAGAAAAAGAATACCACCAAAAATAAAAAGACTGCATATGAAAGTGATCAGAATGAGTTACAAAGCTTCCAGTGACGGGAGAAGGAAAAAAATTAAACCATCTCAAATTAGGTATCAAGCCTAAGGAAGATGTTAAAGGACATTTCCTCAGAGACAAAACATAGATGAAGGGAAAGAACACAGGAGAATTAAGATGCACAGAGTCGTCAGGAACTGGAAAGCCAGCTTAGAGGACACATTGCAAGCAGTACAGAAAATGGCCTTGAGGGGAGGGGGCACCAGTCCTGCGGGGCCTTTGCAATTGCCTTTAATTATAGTGGAGGTTATACACACAAATTCCCTGAAGACAGACCCACCCAAGGGTTTCTGATTTTCTGCTCACACATTGCTTGGAGAGAGACAAGCTGTCAAAAAAACATAAAGCACCATTTTATGAAATAAATTGAAGCTTTCATCTCTTCAAAGATGTGTGATTAGAAAAATAAATCATATAGCTCTTTCAAATCACAGCCATAAAAATAACAAGTACCATTATATACATCCTGCTTGCATTTAATGAGATAAGGTCTACAAGACTGAATTATTGGTATTTAGTTTTCATTTCCATCTTGAACTTGAAGCTTTCAACAAGCTCTTTTGGAAGAGTCAACTGACAGTTTTCTTATTCATTCACAGGATCTGTGAATGCATATGCACAGCAAAATGGAAGATTAGGTAAAATAAAATGGGGTGGTGTATCCATTATTCTGATTTAACACTAATGATAATCATTAGTAACTTCAGAGAAATCAAATAATTGACATTTTCACCCCCAAATGGTACTAAAATTATAAAATAAATTAGATCTCAAATCACAATTCCTGACAAGAATGATATGTCATTTGATCCTTGAAGTCCCATACAAGTGATTTCACTCACCTTCCAGTTCTCTGGAGTTCAGGTCCACTATGTCCCCCTTGGGGCTCAGGTTCCCCGTGAGCTGCTGTTCCGTTTGGTACAGCAGGAATCTTCCTCTTCTCCTGCAGGAAGTTTTTGTTTTTGTTATTTTGTTTTGTTTTAATTTCAGGTTAATTGCAAATAACAGTATTGTTTTTTTCCCTTGAAGCAATAAGCAGTGTGGCTAAGAACACAGGTTGTGTGACTTGTAGTCTGCTTGACATCTGAGAAGTTATCTAGCCTCCTAAAGATTTAGTTCCCTCCTCCATTTATTGGTGGTAACAATAATATGTATCTTATAGTATCATCAAGAGAATTAAATGAGGTAATGGGCATTTATTTATTCTTTCCACTAACATATATTTTTATTTTATTTTATTTTTGGTACCAGGGATTGAACTCAGGGGCACTCAACCACTGGGCCACATCCCCAGCCCTTTTTTTGTATTTTATTAGAGACAGGGTCTCACTGAGTTGCTAAATGCCTCACCATTGCTGAGGCTGGCTTTGAACTCACGATCCTCCTGCTTCAGCCTCCCAAGTGTTGGGATTACAGGTGTGCACCACTGTGCCGGGCTCCACTAACATATATTTTGTGCCTAGTGTGTGCCATTAATTGTTATAGACACTAGATTACAAAGGCAAACAAGAAAAGACATCCTGAGAGCTGCGGATATAGCTCAGGGGTAAAACACCCACCTAGCATGCCCATTTTCCTGGGTTTGACCCCAGGCCATAAAAAGAGAGAAAGAGAAAGAGAGAAAAGAAGGAGGCAGAGATAGAGGAGGCAGATGAAAGAAAAGAAAAAATAAATAAAAAGCATTCTGCTGGTGTATATACAATAAACTTGTAACATCAGGTAAATATAGGAGCTTCAAAGAAAAATGAAATACTGGAAAAAAGAGAAAGACAGGTTGAGGGGGTAGGCTAGAGTGAGAAGGTGTTAGGCATGGTGGTTGTATGCATGGCACAGTTTGTTCAATAAACACTATTATCCATTAATTTTAAAGTATATTTCCCTCCTTAATCCCAGCTAATATCGTTGTACCCAAGGAATAATTGACAAGGCTTTCTGACTCATATACCCAAACATGATTATAAAAGAAAGCATCTAATTGAACCAGTGACAAATTAATGGAAGTTTATGTGTTATTTTTCCTTAGATTTATTCCACCCACTTTGTCAGGGAGAGAAATTAAAAAAAAAAAATTGGAAAGCCCTATACATAATCCCACCACATACAGTACACCAATGAGTTCAAAAGCATTTGAAAATATAGTTAAAAAAATTAAGTGGTACAATTAAAAATTGTACTTGACTGCCATTCCAAAATAGTATAAATGTGAAGCACAAAAGTGACTCATCAACTGGTCTATGCGCAATGGAAAATTTAGATAGAATGGTTCGTGTTTAAAACACGAGAAAAACAGATTTTTGTAATGAGAACAGAAGAGGACAGTTCATTGTTTAATATTTTTACATTTTTCCTGGGCATATGAATAGATACAATGAGACTGAAGTACGAATATAAAATATCTATCAACTGATGAAAATATCTTCACAGGTAAACAGGATACATTTAAGATTGGTGAGTTAACAGTATGTTGTATGATAATAAAAAAAAAAGATGTAATACAGAACAAAGGGATATAAAAGTGGTCCTCAAGATCTACTTCCTAATTACCTAGGGAAATTTCCCCTAGCTCCCACCAGTATTAGAAAGCAAGTGATAATATTTAGTCTTCTGGGAAAACTATCCCTTCTGGGTAAGTTAACTCATTGTTTTACATTTTTAAAAAAGCCATACATTGATTAAAATAAATGACAAATCATGAAAGAGATTAACCATTCTAAAGTACATGTTTCCTGAAAGAGAAAGGAAAATTACACTTGAAAAAATGCAATGTGTATGAACAATACACATAAACAATACTTATTTTGAAGGAAATATAGAAAATGGTTTATGATCTGAAACAGAAGTATTTTGATATTTCAAAAACATGCTAGGCCCTTGGAATGTACCAGTGGACAAACTGGATCTGTGGAGCTTATATTCTTATGGAAAGGCAGACAAATAATTAAATGAGTAAATTAATTCTACTGTGTGTTAGAAAGAACAGGAGCTATGGAAAAAGAAACATGTGGGGCAGAGTTGGGGGCGTCTGGGCTGTGTGGTGGGTAGGTGGGAGGTTGGCTATAACAAGGAGAGGGGTCAGACAGTCTCGGTGGCAAAGGCTCATTTGAAAAGAACTTGAGGGAGGTAAGGGCATTAGCCATGAGATAACCAGGGGATATCCATATAAACAGAATAGCCAGTGGGGCAGTCATGATGGGGAGAGTGACTGGAGAGCTTGAAGAACAGGAGCAAGGAGGTCTTGTTGGTTGAAAGAAATGAGAAAAGAAGAAAGTGGTAGAAAGACATTTCAGCTGTAAAGAGAGGCCAGATAGTATAGTTTACTGGCCATTGTAAGTGTCTGGCTCTTATTCTCAGTGAAATGAAAATTTGAGGAAAGAAGTGACATAACAGAACTTAAGTTACTTTAGCTGTTATGTCAAGAACAGATTCTAGGAGCCCAGGGTGGAAACAATGTGCCAACCAATTAGGAGGTCATTTCAGTAATCCAGGAGAAAGATGACAGCAGGATGAACCAGGGTAGTGGCAGCAGCAGCAGTGAAAAATGACATAATTATGGGTAAATGTTGAAAGTTAAGGCAACAGAATTTCCTGACAGAATAAAAGTCTGGTATAAGAAAAAAAGAATTGATGGATTTTAGCCTGATTGATGATAAGGATGTAGTTAGTAGTTAATCAAGATGGGAAGATGTCAATGCAACAGGTTCTGAGAAAAGATCAGTGGTTTTTATACACTTTGGGAAACATTATATTGTCTTTTCCTAAAATCATAAATGTAAAGATGTATGCAGATACAGAAACAAGAGAATAGACAAATCAGTTCAAACCTTCAACATGTTAATCTATTCTGAAGTATAAACACATGATAGGCAGTTAGATAAATAACACTCAAGTGCAGGGTGGAAAATGAATTTGAGGAAAGTTTAAGACTTTAAGATCAGATGATATCATCATGAGAATGTAGACAGAAAAGAGAAGATGATTAAAGTCTGAGCCTTGGATTACTTCAACATAAAAATAATAATCAGAGAGAAGAAGAAACAGAAAAGGGGTCTGAGAAGTAGTGACGAATGGGATTGTAGGAAACCAAGAGTCTGATGTTTGGGGAGTCAAGCAAATCTGTCAAGGAAAATCATCATCAACTCTGTCAAATCCTGTTCACTGATAGGTTAAATAAAATGTAGACTGAGAGTTGACCATGGGATTTAGCATTATGGAGCTCATTAGCGACGATCATGTGAAGTGAAGTGGGAAGGGCAAGAGTCCTATTGGAGTAGATATTAAGAGAGACTGGAGGAGAGGAATTGCAGGCAGGTGGTACAGAGAACTCTTCTGTGACATTCCATTGCAAAGAGAAACAAGAAATGTGACTTACTAGCAGGGGTAGTGGTATCAGTAGTTACTTTTCTAAGATTGGCAAGTTAACAGTATACTGTATATAATAAAATGATATAATACAGAACAAAATAATGCATGATATAGAGGAGAAAGAGAATGGCAATGTCCTTGAGTAGATGTGAAGAGATGGGATCTAATGCACAAGTAGAAGGCTGACTTCAAATAGTTCCTCAGGAGTAATATATAAGATGGCAGCACATGTGGATGCAGATGCTGGAAGACAGGTTAGGTGTGATGGCGGGAGTCAATGGAAAATCCTTTCCGGTTATCTTGAATTTCTCAGGAAAAAGCAAGTCAACATGTGAGAGTGAGGGTCAGGAAAGATAGCTGAAAGTTTGAGGAGAGAACAGGTGTGAAATCATCATCTAAAGAGAAAGATTGGAGTTGAGAAGACAAGTATGATAAACTTGCAACATTAACAGCCCTCTAGAGGTTGTGGTCTTGAAATAACGTAAGAGCAGTCAATGCAATTATACATTTTCCTTCAGCTTCAGCTATAGTAAAGATTCTCACAGGGTTGTGATTTTAACAAGCAAGTACGTGGCATGAGAAGATAAAAAAAGTTGAGGATACATACAAGAGAATCATTATAGTGACTGACACACAAAGTTCTAATGAATTTTTTCAGGGTTATTCTTTGAGGTGGCAGGATATTCTTCTTTTAACTGAATGGAAAAGTATTTAAGATGCTGTGATTTTCACATTTTAAGAGAATAAAAACTATAGAAATTTTCTATCAGGAAAAATATTATTTGAACAAGTATGAAGTCAGGATGCTTAATATATGTTAATTCATGTTACCCCATCTAATAGAAGAAAACACAGATTCATATTACTGATTACATAAACATAACATGCCTTTTAAAATATTAACACTGAAATGAAAGAGTATTTCTGATTCAAACTCATTATATAGAATTTTGCTGTGTAATATGTTAGCCACTAACCACATGTCTATATGAATTTAAGTTAATTTAAATAAAAAATCCTGTTCTTCAGTTGCAGGAACTAATTTTTAGTGCTCAATCGTGGCTTGATTATTTGGCAGCATAGATTTAGAACATTTCCATCATTGCAGAAAGTTCTGCTGGGCAACACTGATAACAGAAGATCAGAAAATAAAGTATTTGTTCAAGGTCAGACAAATGGATAATGGCAGAACCCAGATGCCTGGATTCTTAATTCAATGTTCTTTGAACTTTTGCCTCTCAATACTCAGAATTTACTAATTAATTTGTATTTTCCCATACAAATAATGGAAAGTACAGACCTCCCATTCTTAACTTGCCTCAAACACATCATTCCTCAAAAACAGGGTATTTAAAAAAAAAAAAAAAAAAACATTTTACTTCAACTTTAATGTTTGAGGAACTAACTGGTGTTACAGTGACTTTTAAAGTCACATTTTCCATGCATTAACATTTTCACTGAATTTCTCTAAAAGACATCAATTAAAGAGTTTTTTGTATTACTTCAGAGAGCATTATCTTGCCTTTTCCAAATCATTAGTGTGAAGATGTATATAACACAGGAAAAGGCAACCCTTACAATTATTCCTTAAAAAACTGCTTTTATTTTAGTAGTAGAGCAACTGAAACTATGTAATAACAGTATAAAATCACAAAAATGGAATTGTAAAGGAAAGTGAATAGTCTTTAATAATTATAGGATGACTTCAGAATAAAAATATAGGGATGAGATATTAATATATTTTCTTTAAATTGATAGTGAAATCAAGATGACCTTTTTACATATTCATTGTTGAGTGATACACCTGCTCATTTGCCCAATTCTGACTGACCCAGGGCTGTGTCAGTCAAGCCATCTGTCACTTCAACCAGAGCAGCAAGTCAGATCAGGCAGGACTCCATTGGGGCAAGGACCAAAGGCAAGGCAGAGAAAAAGGATATTGTTGGGGACATTTGAAAGGCTGATCCCCTAGGAAACAGAGGTGGCAATATGAGGAGGGGGACTTGCAAATATTTGGCTACCACTCTCAACAATCATGCCTGCAATAAGAAAGTGACCCAAACAATAGCAATATCTTTCCAGAATGAAGGATGGGTAAAATACATATTCATATTTCATAGGCAGAAATTTTACAACTTTTATATCATAAATCTACACAAAAGTAATATAAATATAAGAATTGCACTAAAATATTCTTCCTGATTTTCACTGTGGCTACTAGTAGTAGAAAGTTTTCTGTATAAAATGATTAAGCCCTGCCTTGGAATTTTCCTAATAATTGCCAAATTTAAAGTAATATATACAGAACCACAAAGGATGCTTGTAAGCTTTATCCAAGGCCATATTTTACATTGTCATTAAAGTTTTAATTTTCTTCCATTGTAAAATCCTCTCCCAGGAACATGATACTGTTTGATTTAGTGGCTTGTCATCAAAATGCCAAATTTCTCCAGAACATGTGTTGGATAATATCAAGAAAGATTTTGTAAATTCATGCTTTAGCTATCTTAGAGGTAATAATTTAAACCATTTGAATCTTTCTGAAGGGTTGTACTATTTTAGGACATGTATTTAAAAGAAAACAAAATAATGACATTTAAAAGAGTGTTCTCAAATATACATACCTGTGAAGGAACATTCTTGGGAGGCTCTATTCGAATGCTGGGGTCCCACTCTCCAGGAGGGAGAACTGTAACCTGATCCAGAAATTCATCAATCCCTGATACCAAGTCATTGCGATCTTTAGCTTTGTAAGCAACATCATGAAATACCTGTAGAAGGAAATACCATTTACAGTTTAAAAGCTGTAAAAATCTTAATGATTTCAGTGTTTTCATTTCCCAGGATCCCACGTGTGATTATAACATTTGAAAAAATAGGCAGCTCTCATTCTAATGTAAAATATTATACATTATTTTATGAATCCACAGAGATACCTATTTTTCTCTGGATGCCAATGTGAATGGTAAAATTTCTGGAGGTATGGAGTAAGAGAAAGGAAAAGGAAAACAAAAGAAAGCTCATTAAACTAGAATTAATAATTTAAGCTACATAAAGGTTATTTATGCGTGGGTAAGCCAAAATTGGTGGAGGAAGTCTCTGCTTAAAAATAGAGAATAAAATTTGTAAATGTTTTAGAAATATTATAATTATACCCTGATACACATAAGTTAATATAAAAGGTTAATTTTGTTCACTTTTGAAAATAATAATATTATAATTTAGTACTTTCTGGGTATATATTTAAACAGTACGAAAACTATTTCCATTCAAAGAATGAGTTATATTTTCAGCCTACCCATACACACTCATGTGCAGTCATTTTGGCTGTTCACAGATCTTCCAAGCCCTCTTTGAGACGCATGGTAAGATTACTTTTATGCCTTCCTGTTATTTGGATTAGGTGTGGTCAATTTAGGTGCACATACATCACCTTTGACTAGAAGTTACGAGCACAGCGTCACATTACCTCTGCTGGTTTAGCAACTGAAAAGCACAGGTCCAGGTTGAGTTTCTGTGAGGCTGAGTGTGTGAGTGACTAATCAGCAGAGCCTCCCTGCCAGCATGTGATGGCCGTTCAGTACCATGTAACATCTGCTGTTTTAAGCCACTGAGATTTCAGTTGGCTTTTCCAGCAGTATAACCCAGCTCCTCCTGACTGACATATATAGGACAATACACTCAACCCAAGTGAGAAAAGGAAAAATAAGGAGAAACTGGACAAATTCATTTATGCTAAACATAAGATAAACATTTCTGATAAAATTTTTGCATTTTATACATAATAAAACAGAATATTTGAGGCTAGGGATTCTGATATTATTTTTCTCTGGCATGTATTAAAGTGACCAAATATCCCAAAATTTCCAGCAAAATTCTGCTTTAAAATACTCTATTCCACTTTCAGACCATTTGTTTTAGTTTCTGATTGGACCCTCAATTTAAACTGCTGACTGGATGATCATGGTCATTTTTAAAGGCTGTTTCTTGACTTTCTATATAATAACACTTCACAAAACATCATTGGTATGGTAAATATATAGTCTTCACTCAGTGTAATATGAAAACATCAAAGATACAAAGTGCTTAGCTATATTTTGAGAAAGAGATTTTTAAATATTAAAAACAGATTTCCTTGCCCCAAGCCACTGATTTTATGGCTCAGAATATCATTTTGCTTCCCAATTCAAAGTCCTTGTATAACCTACAAATATTTACACATAAAGATCTTTACCTGGCCCTGAAATCCAATCTGAACACTTATGAATTGCAAATGTACATAATCTTTACTGAGAGTTTAGCCACTCTTCTTTTTCTTCTTTTTTTACTACTATCAACTCTTTTGAGATCTTTCTTGATGTGATCTCACTCAATTAAAAATTGTTTCAAGAGGTCACATGATCCTATCCCTACTTTAGACAGATGAATGTCCAAAGCATCTGATTTTCTATTATTTAAAACTCCTCAAAGATAGACACTACATTTGTTTGATTTTAAAATATAAACAGTATGTGCCATTGTTTTCCTATCACCAATTTCCCAAGTAATTTAATTACTTTGAATTGCTTTTCTCCCTTCTCTTTGTCTAACAGACTTAACGTACACACACACACACACACACACACACACACACACACACACAAACCTGACTTCTCAGAGAAGCCTTCCTTGATCCCCTCTCAGATGAAATTAGTCATTTTTTAATACTCTCGTAATACCTCTTCCTTCTTGATAGCTTTCTCTGTAATTATAATGATTTACTAGAATTTATTATACTGTGTATTTAATAATTTAATGTCTGTTTTTGCTTTTCAAACAAACTCTGAAAGTTCATTCAATAAATATTTATCCAAATTCTTTAGGTGTTAGGGAAATAGCAGTGAACAAACCAATAAAAATCCATGCAGTATGGAGTTTAAATTCTAGTGAAGGGGAGAAGGAAAATAAATAATATAAACAAATTTTAGTGGATAATGGTAAATGCTGTGGACAAAATGAAGCAAGAAAAGGGAATAAGGGCATGATGCCGAAATTTAAAAAGCAGTGTTAAGGAAGGCTTCGATCAGTAGCTATTACAGCAAAGACCTGAAGGGTGCAGACTATATAGCTATTAGAAGCAAGACTTTCTTGGCAGAGGGAACTGCCAGTATATACCATGTATGTCATGTTTAAGAAGCAGCAAAGAGACCAATTCTTGGGGCTAATATGAGCAAGATGGAAGTAGTAGGAGCATAAAGTGGAAGAGGCAAAGTCCTGCAGGATAACAGGGGCATGGTGGCACATGCCTATAATCCCAGCTAGGCTGAGGCAGGAGGATCACAAGGTCGAGGCCAGTCTCAACAACTAGGCGAGATCCTCTCTCAAAATAAAAAAATAATAATAATAAAATAAAAAGAACTGGGGATGTAGATCAGTGGTAGAATGACCCTGGTTCAGTCCCCAGTACATTAGTAGTAGTAGTAGTAGTAGTAGTAGTAGTAGTAGTAGTAGTAGTGTAGTAGTAGTAATATTTTTAAAAGCCCTGCAGGACTTTGTGGGTCATCATAAGAACTTTGACTCAGTGAGATAGGGAACCGCTCAAGGGTCTTGAGCAGAAGGGGATTGCTCTAGTTATTGTATCGATAATAAAATGAAGTGAAGCAAGTGCAGAAAAAATAGCAAGGAGGCTTTTTCACAAAAAGAATAATAACAGTGACATGGACAAAGTGATGATGAAAACTAGACTATAATAGTGCAGAAATTGGGAAGTAGTGAGATTCAGGACATGCTGTGAAAGCACAACCAGGAAGCCTTACTGACAGATTGTATTTAGGGTGTTAAAGAAATAGAGGAGTCAAGGATAACTTCAAGGTTCAATTCTCTACTCCAAATGCTCCATTAGCTTCCCAACTCATCGTCCTTGTATGATCTACAAATGTCCACACAGACTGCCCCAGCTGCCCTCCTGACCGCACTGCCTGCTGCTCTTCACCTTCCCTACTCCTGCCCAGCCATTTGGTCCTCCTTGCTTTCACCTGGTATTTCAAAGCCTTTGCCCTTGTTTGTTTTTTTCTTGAAACACTCTTCCCATAGCCATCTGCACAGCCTGTTCCCTTTCTTCCTTTGGGTTCTTGGCTGAAATGTCTCCTCAGTAAGTTCTTCTCTGAGCACTTAAACTGGTGCCACTTTTCACCCAACTCTATCTCCCATCCCTCCATAGCACTTATCTCCATTTTAGTTCTACATTGGTCTGTCTTTCCACTAGACTATTGGCTTATTGAAATAAAAGGCTTTTGTCCACTCCTATATACCCACCATCTCTGTCAGAGTGCCTGATACATATTTATCCAATACATACTTATCAAAGGATTAATGAGGAACAAAGAGAGGGGCTGGTTTTACTAGAGCTCAAAACTCTTTATAAGGTTATTATATTTAAGATAGTGTGACATTAGTATAGAAGAAGATGATTTTTTTTGAAAGTCAGGGATTGCAAAAAATGAAAAGGACACACTAGTCAATTAATGGTACTGAGCCAATTGCTAATCTATCTAAAGTGAAACTGTATTTCTACCCACATATCACACATAAAGCAATCCCAGATATGCTGAAAAACATATGAAAACTCATTGAACACAATGTAGCAGGATAATTGATAACCTCAGGGTAAATAGCAACATTTTAGAGATTTAGTATCAAAACAAAGCATACAATAAATTTTAACTCTTTTTCATGGGGGGAATATAAAACAACAAAAAATTGGTATTCAACAATATCACTCTGAACAATCACCAGTATATTTGTAAATGGTGACCTGACTTGGAACAGTTTTAGTAAAGTGTTAGTGGCAAATATCAGACTGCAGTATGCTAGATGAAGCTAAAACATTCATGACCAAGTATACACTGCTGCTTCAAAACACTTGAGAGTCAGATTTAGCCAATTCTTCTTCAATGCTAGAAACTATTAAGCAGTAAGACATTTACTTTTAGGATGGGAGAGACCTGGATATTCATTTCATACATATATTGTAAGTAGCTACCATGTATTGGGCATGTTTGCTGACTACATAGAGCCAGTGTTGATTTAAGATCTAAGAAAGAAAGAAAACTGTTAGCTTGAAAATTCAGAACAAAAAAGGCAAAACTGTACCATTTTTAGTAGAAAATACTTTTGGTTTTGCTTTTGCTTTGGTTTTCATAAAACTGTGAGGTTAATATATAATAGTTTTACTATTGTTTTAAAATAGATTTAAAAATACATATTTTTGATATTTCTTAGTTTTAAGTTCTATTATGATACATAACAACATATCTATATACACAAAAGATTTTCAGGTACATAATATTTTCCAATTTAAAAGGATGAATAAATGGACAGCAGTGCTGATAAGCACAATCATTTGATATTCTCTAGTAAAGCAATGAAGAAAGTGGATTATTATTGGTTCAAGATATTGGCAGGATAAGTTGCACATTCAACATTAATTCATTTTTTCATTTGTTCTTATTTTTTAACAAATGCAAACTCGAAATTTAATTTTCATAAACATTTTGTTGAAAATAGTATTAAAATATTCTTTTTAGATATACATGACAGTAGAAATATAAAAGAAAATAGTTAATTTATTTTCTAAAAATTTATTGGCTCTATGCTGAGTCTGAAAATACAAAAGGATTTGAAAATATAAAAGGCATGTTCTACCTATCAGAACCTCCCAATACAGACAAAGGGAAAAAAGAAAAGGAAAAAGTTCACTTCAACAAATCTTTATTTGAGCCCTGGCAAAATCAACTGTTACTGCTTTCATAGAATTTACAGTTTTATAATAAAACTAACAGTTTTCTTAGCAAATTAACTCTATAAATCAACATATTCAGTTTCATTTTTAACAATCAAAATTATTCAATAGACTTCAAAGCAATTAGATAAGCACCTGGACTTTGAATAATAACAATTTTTTTTTCCTTTAAAAAGTATTTTAAACATACTAGGAGCAGGGGAGATAGCTCAGTGGTAAAATGCTTGCCTGGCATGTGCCAGACCTAGGGCTTGATTCCTAGCACTAAAATAAACAAACAAACAAACAAATAAATAAATAAATAAATAAAGGTATCCAAACAGTTTTTTTTCGTATTCCATCGATATTCTATTGTGATTTACATGCCCCATATAATTTACAGTTCTTATCGTTATGAGTAACTTTTTGTTTGGCTTTCTGCTTCTTTATGCCAGTACACACAAATAATTAGAAATTTTCCTAAAGCTAAATTCAAAACTTTCAAGTCTAAAGAATTCATTCATTCTCAGTGTCATTAGATGGCTAATATTTGTTCTCAAAGTTAGGTAGGCTCATCAATCAAGAAAACTGGAGGAAGCCCCTTCTGTGATCTCATTCTAAATCTAAAATTAAGCATGAATGTTTCCCTGCTTTTCTTTATCCATTTGATTGTGGGGGAAGAAAACACTTCATCATTGGGGAAAAGGAGTTCAAGAACTAAAGGGACTATACCTGAGCCTTTCAGGATATACTACACTCCTCTGACATTATAATATGTGGCATATCTCATAGCTATCTTATGTAGTGCCCTAAATGTCTTAGATGGAGAGAAATGCTGTCCAAAACATAATAAAAAATGAAATAAATATACATGAAAGTGATAATATACTTAACTCATAAAACACAAATCACAGTATCATTTATTTTACAATACTGTAAAAACTTTAAAATGTTAATTTGGAAACACTAAAAGTAGAGATGCTATGAGTCCTCTCGGAGAGTTCTACCAATAGAAATAAGAGTCATCAAAGATAGAATTTACAGGTAAGGATCTCAAGATGAAATCATCCTGAACCTAGGTGGGCCCTAAATCCAATGTCAGATGTCATTGGTAACAGAAAATGGGAAGACACAGAGACATGGCGGGGAAAGCCCATGAATGTGGAGGCTGGAAGTTCTGCCATAAACCAAGGAATACCAGGAGTCACCAGAAATGGAAGAGATGAAAAAGGACCCGTCCCTAGAGACTTCTAAGGGCGTGTGACTCTGCTGACACCTGGACTTCAGACTTCTGGCCTCCAAAAAACATGAGAAAACAAATTACTTGTTTTAAGCCATCCAGTTCATGGAGATTGTTTACAGTAGCCATAAGCAACCAATACATTCATTAAATTGGCTCTTTTAGAAAATTTATTTTTAAAAAGTTTTTTTTTCCAAGCTTTTAGTTGCCAATGTATAAATATCCATAGTTAATTCATATAAAACTTAATTTGAACAGATAGAAAAGTTTATAATATCAAACCCCAAACACAAGTTCAATTTTTCCAATTTCATAAACCTAGGACAAGTAATATACAATACTAACTGGCTCCTTTTACAGAATTTTCAAGTATTTGCAGCCCTGTATTCCAATGAACTCAGTATTATATTATTTATATGATATCCTAGATAATGTATAATCCCATTTGTTCATTTACTACTGAATTAATGCCCCTTCTGTGATCTTTCCCATCTGCTCTTTCCTTTAACAATAAGAACAAATTTCCATACTGTGTTTGGGAATACAAGTCAAAGAAAAGTTATATCATACTACTTTTTATGTTCTTATTTTTAAGATGTTCTTTTTGAGACATACATCTCTTTGAGAAGTTGATGAAAGCTTTTTCTAGTCCAAAAAAGAAATTTACATACAATTTTTTTAGCACAGAAAAAAATTGTGTGCTCTATCACAGGGATAACAAGCCCCTTGAAAATCCACTTATAGGGCCACTAATAGTCTGAAGAGTCTCTTAAAACATCTTCATATATGTAAAGAAACTGCAGAAAAATGACAGATGTTGCAGGGCTTTTTGGTGTCATGTATACTATTCAAATAGCCCACCGCTGCTTTTCATTTAGACCTTAAAATTATTTTGCCCAAAATAAGATCTACAATGATAAACAGTGGTGCTTACACTGGCTGCACGTGTACTATAAAGGGAATATAACTAAATATATTTTAATTGTCACTAAACTAACTCTCCTTAGAATATGGAATTTTAAAATACTACATTATTGGGTATTAATCTATAATCCCTTTTGAACAATTTTTTCTCAAGGAAATTTGATAATGGAAACATGATAGAATGAAATTTAATACAAAGAAATCTGAATTGTAGCAAACTGTCATGGAAAGAAGAGCTCCAAACGTTAGGTGTACCTAGGGAGGGGGAAAGTCCCCAATGAACTTGAATAAATACCTCATCTGTCATGAGTGTTGCAATTGATCTGCCAATCTCATGGTACTGTTGACCCTTTCCCACGGGTCCCAGAAGAATGAACAAAAATCTGTAATTAAGAAGAAAAAAAGAGAAATGCTTCAGGGTGTAAATATCAAAATATTTTTAGTAGAACAGAACCATACCTCCCAGTGGAATCAGTGAAATGAGAATATCATTGTAAAATAGTTCCATAATTTTCCATAGTTCATTATTATTTTGAAACAATTTATAGTGATTGACTCTTATGCATAAGGTCCTTGAGCAATAAGAATACATGATCATTTTTATCTCAGTATTTGCCCATTGAGTTATCTGAACTACACAGTCATTCCTAGAATTTTAAGGATTCTATAATCCTTAGAGGACAAAGATAGAAAAAGTAAAATTGTTTAAACCTTTCCAAATTAGAAGAAGAAAACTTGTTTGTATGCAAAATAGAGAATAGTTCAAAGGGTTAGAAAATAATATAATGGTATAAATAAAGACAGAATGTAATATTAAAACCCTGTAGGCATATGTAAATCTTATATAATACATTAAAAATATTGTTAGAAATCAATGATCAGTTAGGAAGACGAAAACAGAGTTAATATTCTATTAATTCCAATGCTAGAAGACTAAAAATAGCAGCTACATTATGATACTCCATCTAAACTGGGTTGAAGGTCTAGCAAATTCATCATCACAACCAGTGCTTTTAAAGAAATCAATACATGCTCTGACTGTGGAGGACTGGTAATTGCCCTATCTATGAGAAGGTCAATGCTACAAGGAAATTGTGAAAATTAAAGAATGCCCTATGTTTTGCAGTATAATCCAATGGTGTTAATTTGTTAAATGGTTTGTACTATGAAAAATGAAGACCAATGGCTTTGTAAGGTATACTGGAATAGTCACTGTAATTCTATCCTCCATTCAGTTGTAGACTTTAGAGATTTTACATGTTTTTACATAAATCATGTTATACAACCTTACAGGATCAAACTTATAAAATTTTTATGTCAGTTGTAACTGAATCCAAGTCAATTTCTACTGTATAGAAAAATCCACTATATATTTAAAACATTAATATTGGAATGTGGTGTCAGATACTTTATCAACCAGAATACTTTCGAGAAATGCCCTAACCTATGTGCATCTTGCTGTTTTTCAGGTTTCCACAAGCTATTTATAAGGTCCCCCAAAATTATTTGACATTTTCTACTATGTGTTGCTGTTACATTCATGGTGTGCTCTTTTGTCCTCCTAAGAAAGGATAATTAGGAACTCTGAATGACTTTCTTTATTCTATTTGTCTAATCTTCTTCCATTTTTCACTTTTCCTAACTAGTCTAGTCTTTTCAATCTCTCCTTCCATGATGGCTTCACAGTGCCCCTAATTTTTTCTCCATTGTTCACTGCACATATTTTGCTATGTCAGTATGAAATGAGGTCACCTAAACCTGACAGTTTTCAAAGTGAGGATATATAACCTCATTATTGCTTTTCTCTACTCCTGGGAATTTTTCTTTTCTTTGAAATAGAGGAATTATCATTATCATAAGTGGCAATCATTTACTCATAGTTCACCAGACAGCTTCCTAAACAGCGAAAACTGCTGGGACAACTGAAAAGAAATTTTAAACTGCCAGAATACTATCTCTACAATTAGTAAGTTTGATTCCTCAAATCTGATCCCCAGTATCCCAGAAACTCTGCATTGATTATAAGTGGTACACTGAAAATTACAGCCTTAATATCCAATCAGATGCTGCTTTAATATGGTGAGATTACCCTTCCCTGTTTGTTTGTTTGTTGCTGCAGTACTGGAGATTGAATTTAGGGCTTCGTGCATGCCAGGCAAGCACTCTGCCAATGAGCTACAAACCCAGCCCAACCTTCCTGCTTTTTAATAAAAGTTGGTATGTTATCAGAAATCTCAGTAAGCCATCAACCAGGACAAACTAAAACTTTTTTCTATAACTTGAATGGTAACTAGATGTTATAGTTTGGATATGAAGTGTTCACTGAAAGTTCATGTGTTGAATGCTTAGTCCCCAAATGCAGCAGTATTCAGAGGTGGAGTCCTTGGGAAGTAATTAGATCATGAAGCCTCTGACCTCACTGGTGGGTTAATCCACTAAGGAATGTACATTTCGAGTGGACTATTGGGAGGTACTGGAAAGTACAGTAGTGGGATCTAGTAGAAATGAGTGTGCCTTTGGGGGCTTGTTCTTGGGGACTACTTTGGGGACTATATCTTGTTCTGGATGCATCCCCCCGCCCCCCCCACACACACACCCTCCGGTCAGCTTTTCTCTGCCATGCCCTCTGCCATGTTTCTGCCTTGGAGCCAAATGACTAGGGACTGAAACCTCTGAAACGATGTGCCAAACTAAAGTCTTCCCCTTTTTAAGTAATGTCATTTAGTTTGTCATCATGATGAAAAACTGACAAAAACAGTAGCTTTCTCTCTCAAACCACAGAGTGAGACATAGGAACTCCAACACTAAATCCCATTCTAGTCAGCTGAGCCCTTACAAAATGAGACCTCTTCTGGCTGCACTATTCCATATTTCTGGAATATCTTATCTGTACTCAAAGCATGGAGTGATAAAATCAGCTGTGTTTTGAGTTAAGGACAGAGGTCTGTGGAGGAAACATATTTTCTAAACCTAGTTGCCTCAGCACTTCAATTTTTCATCATTTCAACCTAAGGCGTTCCATGTTTGCAGGAGGAGGAATACTAATAGCATCTGAAGAACCATCATATCACACAAAGAACAGGGGTCATGTTGGAATTGGGGCCTTAGATATCGTGTCTTGCTGAATAAAACCAGAGTGAAAAACAATCTGTCCTTAGGGATCATATTTGATGGTACAAGCAGGGAAGAAAAGAAGGTCCATGAATAATTGTACTAGGAACCTAGCATGCTAAGGTCAATATTTTATTATATTTTTTCTTTCTTTTTTTTTTTTTTTTTTTTTTTTTACAATTTTATCCAGGGACAGCCCTATATCTATAAAATAGGGATAAATGATAACACAATTTAGTTTGTGTTATCACTAAGCTATTTACATATAGTCAAATGAGAAACAAATTTAGGTAATTAAATTGAACTTGTGCTTTTGATTCAGATTCAACTATACTTCCACTATGCTACTTCCAGTGATTCTTCAGACACCACGGATGAAAGGCACACTGTGCCTAGCACTGAAATATACAGTACCTTTGATGTAGCAGAAGCTATCCTAACGATGGCACTTATATTTATTTTTAAGACCTACTTGAACATAAACCAAATCTTGGAAATTTTAATCTTTTTGAGTTTGACCACACTCCTGTACAGGATCCTCTCTTTCTTGAGCACACAGTTTAATGTTATCTTTGATAAAAGTCTAACACTTAGTCACTTTAAAAAAAAAATGTAAAATGGGTTTGTATTATTACATAGGGTATCCAGGGACAAGGAACAAAAAACATAGAAGTTGGAGAAGGAGGAGAAGAAAAGCATAGAATAATTTTTAAAGCACTTTTCCCTCTCTCTTACAAACAGGAAACAGTAGTTTTGTCCATGACACATTGGTTTCTTATCAAAATTCTAAGAAGAAATTATAGTTAATCCTCCCTCTCTCTCTCTCTCTCTCTCTCACACACACACACACACACACACACACACACACACACAAATGCTTCAAGAAAAATGTAAAAATGCTCTGATACTTTATACCTGGTTGGAATTGGGACTTCAGCCAGTCCTTGAAGCAAGACAGCTGGAGACAACCTGACAAATGCAACCACAGTTCTGTCTAAGAACTCCAGTTCTCCAACTAAGATGTTTGAAGCTTCAGCACCTGGAGGAATCTTTTTCATAAAATGCAGATCAACCTGTGATCATCACAAAGTAAAGAAGGTAAATCAAAATTGGAACACTGTGGTAAATAATAGTTTAGAACATTGCTTCATATATATTATCCATCAATAAATACAATTCAAATAATACATATATATATATAAATATATATCTCATTTGCCCTTTTTCTATAATAATTTCTTTCTTTTCCTTTTTTTTTTTTTTTTTTTTTTTTTTTTTTTTTTTTTTTTTTTTTTTTAGTACCAGGGGAAAAAAACTCAGAGGTGCTTTGCTACTGACCTACCTCCCCAGTCCTTTTTATTTTACTTTGAGACAAGATCTCATTACATTGCTGAGGCTGGGCTCAAACTTGCCATCCTCCTTCCTTGGCCTCCTAAGTAGCTAGAATTAGAGGTGTGCGCCACCACACCATACATGACTCTTTTCTTTACTTGTAGTGACTTTAATTTGTCATCAATGAGCTGAATATTCAGTTTTTCTATTCAGTATTTTTAAAAGATTTTTTAACATCAGCAATTTTTAAATTTGGGGAGGAGTAGTATATATACTCAAATAAATATACTGTAACCATATATTAACTAGCCTTTGTCAACAGACTCAATATTTTTGTGCCAGATTGTCTTAATTTTACATAATACATTTTTATTAATTAATATCCAACATATGGCTATTTCAAAAGAAATATAATCATGCTTCTTTTGACAGTATAAATTATGACTTTAGTCTTCATCTTTATTCTAATTGTTCTAAATTTTTCATATTTTATACTTGGAATGCTAATTCTTCAATTTTAGTTTCTTATTAGGGAATTCAGACATAACAGAATAGAGAAAACAAGAACAAAAGTATCAACATTAGGCATTGCTAAACATCCATAGCTGAATTTCTAATATGAGATGTCTATGACTAAATGAATGAACATAAAACAAAAGTGATCATTAACAGGAAGAAATACTAAAAGTAAAAAGTGGTGTCTGAAAAATGAATGTAAAACTCTTTAATATAAATAATAAATAATATAAATAATACTAATTTTTATACATAGGAAAACCAAGCAGTGACTTTGTAGTAAAATTACAAGGCCTATTTCTTGTTTTGGACTCACTTGACTTGCTTTTTACAGAACAATGTTTTTAGGGGAATAGTTTATCTTCTCTAGTAATTGGTTTTATACTCTCCTGTTAATGAAATGAGGGCCAAAGATCAAAGTGAGAATAGCCAAGAGAGAGAGAGGAAAGAGCAAACAGGGGTGAGGCTGAAAAGATATTTTTAGGCCAGATAGTTGTTTTGCTGGTTTAATAATTTGAGGATTTTTTTCCCAAGAAGCTGAAGTTAAAATATTTAAAACTTCTAGGACTACCTTCTAAAATTCACAGCTACACTTTAGTGAACATATTAAACCTGTTGCTTTCTGAAATTAAGACTTCAGTACAGCTATTTGGTAGGTTTAGAATGAATTATTTTTCTGTAGGACAAGGGTGTCAAAAACATAATGTCCAGTTTGTGCAGTATTAATTTCATTACAAGGATTAAATGTAAAGGTAATCTGTATTAGTTTATCAAAAATGTCAAATGGAACCAATGTCTTACTTAAAAAAAGGGAGAATGATTTAACTAAGTAAAATTGCCTATAAAAGAAATATTTGAAAAATATTATACATTTCAAAGTTTTTATTCCACAAATATACTTCCAAATATAAATTTATAAGCTTATTTATAAAAATTTATCATAAATCATATAATACAGAATATTATACTGTAAATATATTTTGTTTATAGAATTTAACCTTCTTTTATAAAATCTAATCTAATTTATAGATAACAAAGGAATTTAATTAATAAGAAAGTTAATTTCATAGGATTTTCATACTTAATATTTCTAGCTGATAGGCACATTGAAACTGCTGTTAATTAGTAATGCTTTACATTTTCACTATACTGTTCAAATCTCAAGAAAGGAATATATTTGCCATATTTGTCCTATGAGAAAAACATAATACATTGTCCTAAGTCTTTCAGAGCTTGTAAAAATAAACAGTTACATTTTTATCCCAATAGAACAGTGATACAATATTAATACACTAGGACAAAATTTAAAATGAGAAAATAATTTTTTAAGAAAATCTATAATTGTAATCAATATGAGGTATATTGAGAATACCTGAAATTTAAATTCCACCTAGAAAAATGTCTTTAAACTCATTTATTATTCAATAAATGCCATAGTCTTACCTACTAAAATCTGTGCTTCAGGCAAGTGGCCATTATAGATGAAATTTAATTAAATCAGAGAGTACATAGTATGCTAAAATAGTTTAATTTTCAAAAAATTATGGCACTTACACACGATTTTTAAAATTATATGATACTACATCATTGATACCAGTTATTTAGAAAAGGCATTAAAATATACAGAATTTAATTTCAGATTAGCAGACTTATCTTTCATTTTGAAATGCAATAAATTATAGTTAGGTGTACTATATTATGCTCATTACATTATATTATTCTTGGAGTAGACATGTATTTCAGGGGTAAGAAATTATATGTTATAATAGTTATTGTGTTATTCCTGGCCTAGCCCCATATTTTTTTATATTTGTGTAACTGTATAATTCATAAAAAAATCTTACTTGGCAATATCCCTACCTATTAATATAACAAAAAAATTTACATCTTAAGAACCATAAATTATAGCTACCTAAAAACAGCTCTGGGGATCTAGGTTGACTGACATTCCTGAGACAATTAATTCTCAAGTGGATTCAAATATTTTGAATGGATAGAAATTCTGAAAGGTTTTGACCCTCCGAATGGGACCTTCAAGGAATGGAGCTGTCTTTTCTGGGTCTGGATTTATGCTCATGTTTCTGGGCTCTTCAGACTTCACTGTCATGCTAAGGGTCAGATCCTTTATTCTGGGTATTTGTTATGTAAGCCATGGATGAGAAACAGTTCATAGGGAACAAGGTTGGATGAGACCATGGCAGAACTGGAAGCATCTAGGCAAGCTCCACACTGACAAAAGAAGGGAAACTAGGCAGAAATTTGGAAAGAAAGCTTTGATCTTGAGCCCCTTATAGAAAGTACAAGAAAGTCAACAGAGAATCTGAGTAGGAATCCCCATTTTGACACTAGCCAACAATCTTGAGCCCTTCTCTTAATCTGTCTGGGATTCAGCTTCATTGTCAGTCTCAAATTTCCTATGGTTCTAGGATTTAATAATCCAATTCTTTGTAATGTGTGTTACAAACTAAAGATAGATGCAGAAGAAGGTTCTTTCTACATAGGAAATTATGTAAAGCCATCTTTGGATTATTTGAAATAAAAGAAACACTACTGACATATTCTACTGTCAGTTTATAAAAGAAAGAGGTATGTAGTGGGTTTTTTAATTTTTTTAGTTGTAGACAGACAATACCTTTATTTTAATCATTCATTTTTATGTGGTGCTGAGGATCGAACACAGTGCCTCACCCATGCTAGGCAAGTGCTTCAACATTGAGCTACCACCCCAGCCCAAGGTATGTAGTGTTTTGACAAATTTTCTTTTAAAAGCACTATAGAAAGAGCTAAAACCTGGCAATTCCAATTATATTCTAAATTACTTCTTCAGTGAATAAATTTGATGGGCCTATCCATGGATGAACTGAAAATGTGTAGACTGAAGGTAGATAGAATATAAAGCCAAGTCACATTAAGCAAATAAGTAAATAAAGACCATTTTTTAACATTTCAGAATTCTACTAGGGTTTGGAATCTACATACTAAAACTTAAGATATTTAAATAGATATAATAACCTGGATATTAGCTGAGCTAATTTACTACCAAACTGAAATCATTAGGTTAAAAAGAAAAATCTTAACTCATCCACCTGCAAAATCTGTCACTAAAAGTTGTTTCCTTAGTGATAGATAACTTCTGTTCTCTCCAAACCCTAGATCTCTGCCTTCCCAGGTTATAGAATTAGGAATGTTATTTGTTTTTCTTTTTTGTTTTTCTTTCTCCTTTTTTGTGGTGCTGGAGATTGAACCCAGGGCCTTGTGCACACAAGGCAAGCACTCTACCAACTGAGCTATAACCCCAGCCCTCTTGTTGTTTTTTAATCCCAAAACTAAAGGTTCAGATCATTTTGAATCTTGTAGGTGAGATTCATTCAACAAATACATCCCACCACTATTTAAGGCTTAAAGATTGCATACATACCAAAACATTAAAATTTGATTTGTTATTTATTTTGCTACTTCCATTTCCACTAATATTAACATAACAATAATAATAGAAGCCACCTTCTTGAGCATCTACTATATGCCCAGCTCCCTGCCAGGTTCACTCTCTCTCGTTAATCTTATAACAAAACCACAGATATGTATCATTATCATTATTATTTTATAAATGAGAAGGCTGGAGTTCAGAGAATTTCTCAATGATCAGATAATTTATAAATGCTAGAATCAGGATTCAAGATCTCAAAAGCTATGTTCTTTCCAATGTACCATTCTAAGGACAAGAACCTGAGAAACACAAATGGCAGGCACTAACTAGAGGGCTCTTGAAAATTTAATTTCCCTATTAGATTTCCCTATTAAATGGAAATGTGATGATGAAGAAAAAGATTAAAGGAAAACTTCCATTTTCATTTTCTCTAGTTCTGCTTGGGGAGATCTGAAAATAAGACTACTGTGTTCAATTAGAATATTCATATTCTTTCATAGGTGATGAGACATTTTTGAAGGCTGCAAAAATAGGTCACATAACAAAAACCAAAATGATATAGAGATATATAAAAATTCAGTATATAAGTGTTATATTATTTTAGAAAAGATAAAAGGTAATTAATTTGAAAGGATGAGCTATAGAGTTTATAACCATTATTTTTAAGGATGTTAAATATGCTCTTGTTATACTGTTAATGTTTGCATAAATGAATAATCAATTTTATATGTCATGACTTCTAAGATATTGTTTCAAATTAAGAATATCACAAATTAATTTATGACAGTTTGTGACAACTTTAATCCAACTTTCAGATGAATGAAGATGTAATGTCTTAAAAGATAATTTTTAGAGTGGCAGATGGAATACATTTGAACTCGCTGAATATTTGAATCACATGCCTCCACACAGTGAAATGAGCTCTGAACCACTGTAGAAAAGTAGCCCGAGGATGCCCTCACCTCTCTCTCTTGCTGGTGTGGAGGTCCTTTTTCATGCCTTTGTTTCATCCCACATGGACTAGTGTGCCCCTTTTGCTGGCCTCCCAGTCCCTGCACGCATAATTAACAGACTTAAGCTGGTATACCAGGCTCCCATGAGACTCCACCAGGCATCAGAGGAGAACATGCACACAACTAGACCTAGATCACTTAGGCACTGTCACAGTAATGCTGAAACAGAACCTGATTCAGTCAACTTCCTCTATTGCCAGCAGCCTCCCATTCCCACCTCAGACCACTCATTCACTATTACAACCTTTGTCAGCACTAAGGGCTTTATCCAAGTATTAACTCAGTTATTACTGTTTCAGCCACTTAAAGAGAATTGTTTGCCCTTCTTATTTTTCATGTATTAAAATTTCTCTTTTCTATTCAAATGTTAGTTTTGATAACTTACAACGGCACATATGCAACGTCAGGAATTTGCCAACCTAAATCATTATTTTTACTAACTCCTTATTTTATTAGAAAATATTCAAGTAAATGATTTATTTTGAATTGTCTCCAATTAGATGTATCCATCAACACAGTCATCTTTAGTGTGCTTTTATTCAAAACAGCTCAGTTTTACCATGTCCTTCTAGGATTTCCTTATACTAATGACTCTGATTATAATGATAGTAAAGCTTTATATTATAGGATTTGTTTTTCCATAAATACCATAATAGTGGTTTTGAAAAAAACTACTAAAAAATTTTTAAATTTATATCTTCACTTTTTTAAAAACTTTTAAATTTTATTTATGCGGTGCTGAGGATCAAACCCAGTGCCTCACATGTGCTAGGCAAGTGCTCTACAACTGAGCCACAACCCCAGCCCCTAGTAAAATTTTTTTAAACATCAAATTAAACTAATGTTAAAATCCCTGTGAAGTCCAGATATTTATTTTATTGGAAGAAATAAATTATACCAAGTGGCTGAATACTGAAAATTGTGCATAAAACTCACATATTCAGTTTTTTGGATAAGCAAAACAGTACATGTGCACTTAATGCTAACATTATCTATAACAATTTCAAGCTTTGACTAAGAAACAAAAAAGTGCATGCAAAAAAGTTATGTCAACACCTCCTAAAATAGGTAGTAATCTCTAATAGTAATTGAGCAACCTTCTTAAATGAGAGAGAAAGAGAAAAATTTACCTTGCTAAAGTCAACAGTGCTGTTTTCTCTGCTAACATCATTTTTATTTTCAACACAAGCAGGAGCAGACTGAGGAGAGACAACCTGACCTGCTAAAAGAGATTGTTATTACAAAATACAAAAATTATTTACATGTTTCTGGATATACAGAGTGAAATATCCACTTTAATTAAACTAGACTAACAGATTTCTTAATAAGTTTTGTGCTATAAACATGAAGGATTGATATAAGTAGATCTGGATCAATACAAAATTCTTAACAGTTACAGATAGAAATGGGAGAAATCAGTCAATAAAATTTAAACCAACTCTCAGCTTAAAACTCTAGAGATTATTCTTTCTGAAGAAAGAGTGCTTACAAAACTACCTAAATCTAAACATGATTTTGAAACATCATTGATTTCCAAATACCAATCAAAACAAAGGTATATATAAAAAGATAGATATCTATTAAAATTTAAGTCCAGACTGAAGAATTTAAAACATTAAAAAAAAAAAAAGAATGAATGTTGATTAAAAACTTACCTAACACTTTTAGGTACTTTGTCCAAACAAAGTAAAATACAATATTTGGCAAAAATAAAATAAGCAACTTTTTAAAGCAAATTCACCTCAATCCATGTATGCAATTTCTGATTTACAGACTATTTCAGGAAAATTTATAAAGTTCAGAGAAATGTCAAAGTACATAAAATATTTCCATTCTCCCATTTCTAACTGCAATGTGCATCTCTCACTGTGAATTGTTCATTAGCAGCCATTCAATTTACAATTCTCAAAATAATAACTGTAATTTTTTAAAAACCTTTTACATAATGCATTTGTGCTACTAACAGATGTCTTCAATCACCAGTTTCACATCATTTCTCCATATTTTCATGAGTTAGAACATTAGATATATTTCAAACTAAATTTATTGAATGTTCTGTAAAATTGAGTGGTGAAACACAAGTCATGGAAAAATTAAATAAACATGTATCTGCTTTCTTACAATAATTAATTTCATGTGGTATAAAACTACATGGAAGAACAATTATTTAATTCTGTAAGTATACACATACAAAAAGAAAGTAATCCAATGCAAAATCATCAACTTTGAAGAGATTGATTCAGATGGAAAGTATGTTGAAACTTAAAATTTGAAGAAATTGAATATCTTTTGTTTTCCTTTGTATACTTTCAGTAGAACATTTCACAAGTTATCTTTAGTTCATGCAATATGTTTACAACATTGGCATCTATATTTATACTTGCAAATAATTTTAATCATAAATATGTTAATAATTTTAAGATATTTTGCAATTTATTGTTCTAGTCTATTGCTCTAAGATGATTAAAAATTATATAAAATATTACCTTATAAAGTTGATAATAGGAAAATGATTTAGGAACTATTTTCTTTTACTATTTTAAGTGGGATTGATAATGATCTAGTTGAGAGTATTTATCAGGAATCATACTAGATGATAATAAATTCCTTGCTATTTCTAGATTCTAGATGTGTGTACAAAATATATACTAATGCAGGAGGGAAAGGCATAAAAACTACCAGCCTATGAGATAGGAACATAAACTACAAATTTTATATCTTTTATATTTTGGAAAAGTAGTGAAATGTATTTATCAGTACAAAGGTCCTGCAATTTTGAAGGAGCATTTCAAATCTTATTATTTCTTAAAATTTGCATTAATTTTTAAGACAAAAGAATACATTAAATGTGTGTATCTTCAGAACAGTTTTGACAAGTTGACATAAAACAGAAAAATGTGCACGTATTATTATTTAAAAATTAATTTAACAAGATATGGGGCAAGCACAGGAGAAAAATTGAGAATAATTCAAGTGACCACTGCCCGATAAATGGAAGCTCTGCCTCTGTCCTTGTCACACCATAAATTTTTCATTAAATGTATTGTAATACTGGCATAGCCATTTCCTTTGATATGAAATTGTAGGGTAGGAACAATAGATTATATTAGAAGTACTATTTCATGACTTTAAGTCATGTCAGTATCATTAAAATACCTCACCATTAAACACAATGGTAAATATGTTCTTGAAAAATATCATGAGTACTACATTAATTCATTCAAGTCTTTACATATAGCTCTCTTCCTCTTTAAGTAAATTATGTACATAAGTATTGTAAAATAGCAGCTTTTAAATTTTTATTTGGCCAAATTCAAATCAATATTGCTTAAGTGTTACCATTGTTTGGTACTGCTTAATCCACCGGAAATCATGTGTACTAGAAGGAAACTGGGATGAAGACATGGAAGTACATTACTATTAACCTAGAGACCGAGCTGGTTACACTACCTCAGAAACCGTCAACTCATTTAGAGTACCCAAAGGGTAGGAGATGAGGGAGGTACAGAGATGAGATGAGCCTGTTAGAGACAGACACAAGACAGAGCTAAATAAAGAAATATAAAGATGAATGACAAAGTTACATACATGTGTAACAATACATTTATTCATGGGAATAGAAAACATGAAGAAAGAAGGTCTAAATATTTAGAAAATGTTGACTAGATGAGATATATTTTATAAACATAAAAAGTATGCATATAATTAAACTTGGAGGAAAATTAGTATGCCTGAAAATAATTAATGTAATATAAGAAATAACAAATTTAAGCACGTCATCATAGAAATATGTTTGCTGTTAAGATTTAGTCTTGAGTTCAAAACTCAGCAACAACAATATAATCCCTGAACAGACCCATCAATTTGTCAACAATACCATCCTGGTTTTCTTGGAATGGTTGAAAATATTTATTTAATAATGTCTAATACTTTCACCTACATAAATCTTTCAATATGCTTTCTGTCAAGAAATTCTAAGAAGAAATATTCTAGCTTTATCTTTTTCTTCAAAGGAAGAACATTATGAGAGATGAATATTACACCATAGATATCTTATTTAAGAGACCACAGTATTTTAAAAACAACAAAACATATAAAATCAAGACACATAAAGGCATCATGTATTTGTAAATAAAAAGTACAGCATTTGCAAAAGAAGTGATTATAAGACAATAAATGGGATTTCCAAAACCACAAATAATAATCATTTACAATACATATGTATACAGTGTTTCAAAGGCTGGAATCTACTTAAGTCTTAAGAATCAACACATATCCCATCTTTCCAAATTTAAATGTTCTTCAGTAATCTATGTATTTGAACAAAAACTAGAGATTTTCTGCTTTGCAATTTTTTTTGAGATTCTAAGTATGAGGCACATAAAAGATAGGAACAGAGTTAGAAATTATTAGTAAAAGACAGAGTGGATTGAAGACACCCTACATCTAAGGAAACTAAGAATCACAAATTGTTTTCAAAAATATAAAGTTATCACAAGGGTAAAACATTTTGTAATTGATTTGCAATTCAAATTTCTCAGTAAGTGAATGCATGACCTAAGTAATAAATGCAAATACTAATTTATTTTGCTTTTTGATTAGTTTAGTCTTATTTTTAAAACATCTTTCTAGTTACAAGAAAATATTTGAATATTCTTGATATATTTATTTTTAGTACTTTCCACCCATACCATTTTCAGGGTTCTAATGTCAAAGTAGATATTATTTTTCTATTATTTTTTCTGTTGTTTTGCCAAATGTAACTGTCACTTTTTATTGAAACATCAGAATCAGACATTTAATTCTCACAGTTTTGATGCTTAATGAAAAGTGAAAGTTAAACACAGCATGGTGGCATTAAAAATGCATGGTGAATCCATAGCATCCTGTATCTTAGCCCATGAGAATATGCAGAATACCAAGAAAAAAATTATACAAAGAAAAGAAAAGTACAGTGTATTGGGAGGTGGAGATTGACAAATTATCACAAGTTACTAAAATAAAGTATGAATAAAATAGTAGACTTGGGAAGGAGAAGAGCAAGGAACTATGCTATCTTGTTAATCTAACCTTTAAAATGAGGAAGACATGCATTTGCAATAGCACCAGGATGTCTAACCTTTGGAGTACTACTGTTATGGTTTGGATATGTGGTATCCCAAAAAGCTCACGTGTGAAATAATGCTGGAAAATTTAGAAGTGAAATGATTGGATCATGAGAGGTTCAACCCAATCAGTGCATTAATCCACTTGAATGTGTTAACTGGGTGGCAACTGTAGGCAGGTAGGGTGTGACTGAAGGAGGTAAGTCACTATGGGCATGCCTTTGGAGTATATATTTTCTCCCAGATGAGCAAAGATCTTTCTGCTTCCTGGTGGCCATGTCCTGAGCTGTTTTCTTCCACCACACACTTCCAATGTTCTGCCTTACCTTCAGCCCAGAGCAATGGTATTGGCCATCTATGGACTGAGACCTCTGAAACTGTGAGTGCCAAATAAACTGCCTCCCCTGAAATTGTTCTTGTCAGATCTTTTGGTCACAGCAGCGAAAACGTTGACTACAGTAACTACCAAAGTAGCATGCTCAAGGAACTATTCAATTAAGGGAGTAGAAAACTCATTCTAAATGACTCTTTTAAACATCTTTATGTAATCATCAGTCCATTTTTGAGGGAATTTCAATTGCTTTGCCCCTAAAGCAAAAGTACATTAAATAAGAGGAGAGAATTTATTTCCATCCCTATGTTTTGAAAGGAAAATATGTTCTACCATCAAGTTTCTGGAAAGTGCTCCCTATTTAATTCTTATTCTATAATCATAAAAGAAAAAAGTGAATCTTTTTATGTGAAATACCTTACTGAAGAGATTTTTTAAATAAGAAAAATACTGTTTTTATTCTTTTTGATGTCTTAAAATCCTTTTACATCTCTCTGTACTACTGTACCAAAAATGTGAATCTCTATTGCATGTTTTGAAACCCAATGTCAAGTCTATATTTATGGCTATGAATTTAAATTTGTTTGTTTATCTAGAGTTTGTCAGTTTTTAGAGTTCATAAGTAGATTGAGAACCTTAGTAGTAAAGGTCTTTCACACTTTTTTTCACTTCTGAGTAGAAGATTTATTTCTAAATTGGTAAAGTCTATACATATTTTCAGAATTCTCAGCACACATAATTATGTAAAGTGTGTGAGAAAGCAAAACAGAGTCATAAGGAGGTGTTATAAGCCTAGGCTTAGAAAACCACTTCTGACAGCATACTCTACAACAATACTTAATTGGATATATGAATCTTATTACAAGTGTTTCCAAGTTTTTATTACCCTAACGTATGCCCTGAAAAGATTCGTGTGTGTTCAGATAAAGGCTGATTGTACAGATGGTAACAGAATCACTCAGATACTACTTTCTGGGAAAACTAAGCCATTTCCTGAATAAGACAAAAAGTAAGCTCTCAGAAAACCTTGTTATCTGTATGTATCTATACAGAGACTTGTGATTCACGGCTGTAATTCTACAGCTATAATTCTCACATCTCTTTTTACATTTGACAGAAGTTTAAAGCAGTTTAACAGTAAGTCTAGGTCTGCAGGATATCATAATAAATGGTCAGTCAATCCATAAATTCCATGCCCTCTTCCCTCAAAATATCAAAACCAAAATTCAATGAAATTTTTGTACAGTAAACATTATTCCAAGTGAAATTTGAGGTATAAATTATACCTAGTTAACAACCCAAGATCATTGCCTCTTTGAAGAAACACAAACCTTTCTTATAGATATATACATTTTATTGTTTGATTTTCAGTAAAATTGACAAAATGAAGGCAATAGTTTGATTTTTCAAAATGTATATAAATTCTTGGAAAGTTAGTTCCTGGGTATATTTTTTCTTCTTTTTTTTTTTTTTTTTTTTTTTTGTACCAGGGATTGAACTCAGGGGCACTAGACAACTGGGCCACATCCCCAGCCCTCTTTTGTATTTTATTAGAGACAGGGTCTCACTGAGTTGCTAAGTGCCTTGCCATTGCTGAGGCTGGCTTTGAACTCGCGATCCTCCTGTCTCAGCCTCCCAAGTGCTGGGATTACAGGCGTGCGCCACCACACCCGGCAGTTCCTGGGTATATTTTCATAAGGTTTGTGAAATCCTGTAAATACAAGGTCATCGTCAAAATTAGAAAATATTTGAGTTAGTTTTCTTTACATTACCAAACCAAATAAATACTAGCATTATAAGAATAATAAAATTACTACATTTTTATCTCTCCAATCATAAAAACTTCATTTTGTCATTAATATGTATCATATAGCTTAAATGAAATTGTGATTTAGAATATAAATATATGGCATATATGATTTGAATCAAAGAATGTTACATATCCTCACAATGTTCAGTGGCATCTGTAACCATAAGTTGCTATAAACCATAAAGTACTCATTATGATTTTTGTGAATTTTATGCATGCACAATTATAGATTTTTCTATATATCAACAATGACATATTCAGTCATTGGGGCTTCTAAAAATAAAATTAGTACCTTTCCATTAGAAACTAAACCTATATCCTGAAACAAAATTGTAGTGATACCTTAAAGCAGTTCGTCTATATTTGTATGCATATATTTGATTCAGTAGTATGAAAACTAGTGAAAATTTCCACACAAAGCAAAGCCTAGAGAAAACTCAATTTCATACCTTTGTGTTTAAGACATCACTAAAGATTTTGAAAAGGAATGAAATCACACAAGATAGTCCATGCTATTAACACCACGTGTGCTTTAGTACTTTTATAGCTGATGGAAGATTAACAAATTCATTTTATCTTCATGGTGACTCCATTTACCTTCATAAGACTAATCAAAAATATGGATGATACCGGAAATTTCTAAGCAGCTTTATTAGTGTGAACTATGTAAGATTAAGTAAATGCAAGGGGAGAACAAAGAATATAGGAGCTTAAAAAGTCTGAAGTGGAAGTCAAAGTAAGGTAATGATTATATTATGTGAAGATGGTCCATGAGGATGCTCCAACACTGAAGATGCCACAGAGCACACAACAATGAGCCCATGAGTGGGAATGAGACCCAACATAGGTAGAATCATGTGTACTGTGCTGGTAGGGCTTTTCAATTGCTAACTCTAATGGAATTCAGTGACTGTGAGCAACATGAGGCCAGCATCTTTTTCCACAAACACTAAATGGTGATCGTTATTCATTTTAACTAAAGACCGCCTCTGGCATAAGTAGAAGCATTGCATTACTTGTTTGAGATACCAAAGATGTTCCATTTATGTTTGCTGCATTCACATCTGTAAGTTCTTATTAGATATGTTTTCTTTGCATTTTTTTATGAACCTTTCAAAAAACTTAAATTCCTTGTTAAAATTTCTACAATTTGATACTTGATGATAAGACTGTATATATAGTATAGCCTATGAAAATAAACAATTCCACTACAAAATATAAATTGTAATAAAACATTTTCAAGTGAAATATGTTTTAAAGATATAGAAGCACTGATAGTTTAGAGACCTATAGTAGATATAAAGAGCACAATAAGGAAACATTTACCATTTTTATCCATAGAATTTGGTTCTGATTGTTTCTTGCCAATATCAGCAAAGGATCGAACAATGGGAATTCTGTTGGTGAGTTTTTTCTGATTCTGGTGGTGGTGCTGTTTCATCAGTGCCTCATGGACCCTGTGACGTACATCTTCATTCAGCTGACCTGAGGTCACCTGTTGGTCAAGGACCATATCTGAAGAGGGAAGGCAAGAGAATATGAACACAGCTTTCCTGTTGTACTATGCTGGCAGTGGACTGCTGGGTCCAAAAATGTAAACATTAAATAATAATTTTGATCTTAAAATAGGGATGAATTCCTTTGAAAATATCTTGGTGTGATATTAATATGCAGAATTCTATCTTCCCATGTAGAATGATGAATGAGAAACACATGCATTTTTAGCATAAACAATTCAATTAATTTTAAATATATAATATATAATTTTCATAGTTTTTTTTTTCCAAATGGACATAGATGTGTTGAAAAAAAAAGTTATATCCTCTGTTATCTGCATTGGTGGGAGGGAATATTTGTGGGGGTAACATCAAAATAATTTATATGTCTGAAATTGTGGTTTTATACTTATATTTTAATATAATTTAATATGATTTTCTTGTTTCCTCTTTAAGTGAGCAAAAGTCCATCCATGAAAATATAGTGCAAGGAGGTCTAGGAAACTATTTAGTTGCCCACACTTGGAAAATAAACAGTTCTATTTCATATTGATATAAAATCATTCCTTTCTCAAACTTTTGCTTGGAAATATGTTTAGATTAAAAAGACCTATACCTGCAAAACATGGAACTGAAGGTAAGATTTCAGAAGGCTATCACTAAAGAGATTGACATTTAACACACACACAGTATCAGAAAAAGCCATAAAAGAAGTGGTTAGGTAAAGGCATTTTGAGTTAAGTAGTAATATGATCACTGTAATGAACCTCGGTATGATTTGTTTATTTTAAGATTATCAAATATAACTGTAATTTCTGAGACACTAACTCTTTATGTAATACAGATCACAATGAATCACCTTCCACTGCCTCATTGAGGACACTGAGGGTTTCAAAATTAGCAGAATTCTCCCTTATAAGTTATTGTTTTCTTTCAATGTGAAAGGAAAATGGACAAGGGAGACAGATCTGGTTCACTCTACCACATTCTAGCTGTGTGATCTTGAAAAATTGAATATTCTTCTTTGTAAGGGAGAAGTAGAAATAACTCATATTTTTTCCAGGACTAATGACATAAAGAAACTGATGCACCAACTGGAATATTGAAGCTATTGGTAAATAATATTTCCAAGTACAAGATTTTCTTTATAATATCCTTTAACTAGGTTATGGATCCCTAATTTGAAATTTGCAGTAGTTTTAACACATTCATATTTTATTATAGTATATCATATTAAGAAAAAGTTGGGCTAGCTGATAACAGAAAATACATATCAAACTAGCTAAAATGATTAATGTTGTTGGTTCACATAATAGGAAGACCCAAGTTAAGCTGGCTTTGATTCCATTCCTCTGTGGTTCTGCCTGTTTCTCCTCCTCTAGGTGTATGTTTTAACCTCCAGCAAGTGTTCCTTTTGGACATAAGGTGACTGTCAGCAACAAGGAAATATGTGTCCTTGTTCATATCCAACAAGAAATTTGATTAACTTTTTGTGATTTTCTCTTAAAAGGGTCTTCCCCCAGACAGGAAAAATTCTCCTAGGTTCAACTGACAAAGCCCTGCCCATCCAGAATCAGTCATTTGCGATGAAACCAGGCTTTACATAATTAGCTTAGACTAATTAAGAACTGCCCTTCACTGTAGAGTCAATATTCTAAACCGGAGGTAGATAACTCTTTTTCTGGAGTGAGGCAAAAAATAAAGATTTTAGGCTTTGTGGACCACGTGATCTCTGGCATAACCACTCAACTCTGCCTTCATAGTACAAAAATAGTCACCAACAACAAACATAACACAAATGAACACAGATGTGATCCAGCAAAATGTTTTCATGGTCACTTAAATTTTTATTTCACATTAAAAATACTAATTTTCGCTGAGTGCGGTGGTGCATGCCTGTAATCCCAGCACTTGGAAGGCTGAGGCAGGAGGATTGCAAGTTCAAAGCCAGCCTCAACAATGGTTGAAGCACTTAGCAACTCAGTGAGACCCTGTCTCTAACAAAATACAAAAATGGGCTGGGGATGTGGTCCAGTGGTCGAGTGCCCCTGAGTGCAATATGTGGTACAAAATAAATAAATAAATAAATAAATAAATACTAATTTTCTTTTTTATTATTTTCAACTATGTAAAATGTAATCACCATTTTTAGACTTAAAAGCCTTGTAGATAGGCCACATTTGGCATGTGGAGTACAGTTTGCTCTATCACTTTCCTGTTTCCCATGGAAAGAGGTAAATATGAATATTTGGTAGTCAGCCTTAATAAATATGTGAAATATTTGGATTTCAGCCACTATAACTATCTCAAAAGGTCCCTTTCAATTATGAAAGTATATAATATTAGGATAATATTTAAATCCATACGTCAACTCTTTGAAGATCAGTAGTAGCCTCTGAATTAATTTAACGCAAAAGATCTGATAAATCGTCAAAATATATGACATTATACTGAATCCTTGCTAGGATGGAAAAAAATATATATAAAACATGCATTATATGCTTCATAAAATAATTTAAAGTAGATTATTAAAACACCAAAATGACATCATTATAAGGCAGTTTCATCCATAAGCCATAGTATGACTTGCCTGTTTGATATTCTAATTAATTATATAATAAACTATGAACATATTTGCAATTTTTCATTTCTAATAAGCTACAATCTTTTCATTTTTGATCACTACAAAGACTCATAGGTTGCTAGCTTCATAGTTTCTCAGCGATGATGTCTTTATTTCAAACAGTTACATAAGAGAAAGTAAATATTTTTAAAAATACTTATCTGCTCATTAGTTACACAAAATACACAATAAACTCCTCTGAGGTATAACAGCATCAAATAACCCATTAATGAAGTAGAAAAGCTAATCTTCTTGTTTATGAATATAACTTACACTAGGGTGAGATTTAAGTACCAAAGGGAATCTGATTCAATAATTACTTACATTGTTCTCTTCATCACTATAATATATATCAGAATTAACTTGAAAAGTAGGAAAGGATAATGGACTATAATGGCTTTGGGCCCAGAGTCAAGTCCTGCAATCTCAGCAGGCTATGATGTCTAAATGATACAGTATCGCCTGCCAAAGTGCAATGCCAGGATCTTGATAAAGGAAGAAGCAAGAAGAAAAAAGGATAAATAGGTCACACTATTCTACTGTTAAACAGGTGCTAGAAAAACTATAATCACTTATGTAAAAAGGCCTCAGAAAAAGAAAAATTATTTCTCCTCCTGAAAATCAGGTAATCATCAGTCTATCCTGACTACAGAATGCCCCTAGAGATCAAAAGATTTTGTAAATCCTATATAAATCTATGCCTCTTTCAAGATTATCATATAAATACTTTGAAAACCCATTGTCTTATCTTTAAAAAAAATTGGGAGAGGAATAGGAAACGTGAAGTTTCTAAATTCTAGCTTTTGGTTGCCAACACTAAAAGCATAAAAAATAAACCACCATAGAATAGTTACTTTACAGACCAAGTAGTTTTATAGTATAAATGTGTTTAAAATTATATGGTTAGTCCTATATCCCCAAGTCTGCAGATTATATTCAGTGAAACAAACTGTGGATTTATACTTCAATGAAAGATTCTAAACAATAGAAGTTACTTCAATGAGTTGAGAGCTATGACTGATCATTTGTTCATGGTAATAACTTCAGTGTGGTTCTAATTTCTCCCTTTCATTGACAGAATCAGGGTAAAGTATTCATGCTGAAAAAAGCATATTTTCATTTTTAATCTTTATGAAGCTGAACTTCAAAGAGATTAACATAGACCATTAAATTGTCTATAATGTATATAAATATAATTAGGAAGCATTTTCAATAAAATTAGCCTCCACATCAGAATAAATCACAGTAAGAAAATATGTCTGGGGAATTTTGGATTTGAAAAGGTTAAGTAATATTTTTAAGGTTGAAGTTCAGATTTATTGAGTTCCCTGAAACATTAGGAAATAGATACATTTTAAATTAACTTTATCCAAGAGAAAATCCAACTTTAATTATACCAGAAATTCTTGACAGACCTGCCAGATACAAATGGGATTTTCTGCTCCTAATTCTAACAAAATCTCTTAAGGAATTATCTAAGTCTGTCAAAAACATCATAACACTGATATAAAAATCCTTGATCGTTCCAAAACAATATCTAGGGCATATTTCTCTACTAGGAAATGTGTATAAAACAGTACTTCAGAGCTGTGCATTCACAAAGTACTAGGGCCTAGAGTCCTTGAAGATAAACTTTAAGGTCTAACTTTTGGAAAAGGGAGACTAGCGATTAATACATGTCCCTAATTTATAACTGCCAAACAAATGGAAAAGTAATGATAGATAGGAGGAGGGAAAAAATTTCTAATTCTTATTGTTAATGATTATGATCACAATTTATTATAAACAGAACAAAAAAAATCTATGATTAAGGGTTGATCAAAAGAAATTATTTCCATCTCTGCAAATGTCACCTTCAATACATCGCTTGCTGTTTATTTGTTTTTAATAGGGGGCAAATAGCCTCTTTCCTACTTCATAAGGTTGTTGTGAAAATAAAATACAATAATTGATATGAAAGTTCTTTGCCAAGTCAGAAATCCTAAAAAGGTAACACAGACTGACTTATTACACACTTAGTAATGCAGCTCAATTGTCATAACATGAAACGAGCAGTAAGTATAAACAAGAAAAAAGTGATTACAAGCTGTGGGAAGAAAATAGTGAAATTTTATTGAGGGCATAAATAAATAAGTTTTAGTTTAAATAAAATCAAATTATACTTACTAGGTGAGAAGAAATTTCTCATTAAGAATTGAAAAGGAATCTAAGGTAAAATGACCAAAACAAACATTTGTACTAGTATTTCCTATGCGATGTTAGCTCTAAACTACTGACATATCCTGAACAGCATTTTACAAGGTGCTCCTCACTGAAAGTGGGACGTTCAAGTTGGGCTACTTCAGAGTCAGAAAGACACTAATTAGAAAGGCAGAAAGAATACTTAAAAAGCTATTTTAAGGTATCCAGCTTCCATTGAACTACTTTCATTGTAAGAATAGACATAGAGAATGCAATTTGCTTGAAAAAGCTAGATTTAACACAGCTAATCTTCACATATTCTACAGAACTAGCTTGGAGAAGGAGGCCAGGGTAGGGAAAAGAAACATAATTTTAGACAGTAAAATTGAACTAAGCCGATGAAATGAGCAACAGAGCTTTAGTCAAATTACTGGGAAAAGAGTTCCTGATAAAAATAACTTCCTGAAAAAAGCATTAGAAATTATATGTGTTAAGAAATTTAAAGCCTGGTAAAGATATATAAAGAGTATGTTCTGACAGATTGAGGAAATCAACAATTTCATTAATAAAAACAATATAAAACTAATTTGGATTAATCAGTTTCAAAGATAATGCCATCACTAAGGAATGCAGAAGAAATAAACTCCTTAAGGCAAAATCTTTAACTTTCAGATTATTAGTTTTTATATTTATGAAATAAGGCTAATGATAATACTAAACTACAAGTTTGTTATGAGTATCTCAAAGTTTAGAGCTTCCTAAACATCCAGGTTTAGGAAAAGCCACCACTTTAAATTACAAAACTGTTTTATGAATATCAACAAGACCTAAAATGTAAAACTAAGAAATTGAGGGGGATAGCTACTATTCCTACATTCTTAGAAGGTTTGCACATTTCTAACTTGACCATTTTAAATCTTGATTTAGTGCCAACCATCAATATAGCCTTTTTTTTCCAAAAATCATACTCTTTAAATTGATAGTCTTTTAGCCTCCAGATATGTATTTTAAAGGGTAACTTCTTTATAGGTAGTATATTCTTAGGGAAGAAGGCTTATCTTTTCTGGTTTGAGGTGGTTCAATGTATGCATGTCTATCACCACCAAATACCCATATCAATAATTCATAAAGTAGTTAAACCACCATTAAAATGCAGGCAACATCTACTTCAAGACAACTTTTTCTTCAGACAGCAGTTAATATACGAGAAGGAACACTGGGCTTAAAATCAGAGGCCTTTTGATGGATCTGGGCCATGGAAATTTTAGTTTTCATTTTCTCATTGAAAACTGGGCATGATTCCTACTTTATGGGCTGTTCTAGAAATTAAATTGGATAACTCATTTTTCTAATATAATGATTAAATACAAATACAATTTTATCTTATTTGTGATTTTTAAAAAACACACACATAGTTTGGGGGGTTTATCCCCACTTCTGCAATATAATTAAGATATTGAAGTCTCCTTCAAAACTTTCTACCTCATAAATAAATCCCACATAAAAATACTTTTATATTTTTCCTGAAGTAGGAATTTAAAAGAGACTTCCTTGCTCTTTTCTTTATTTTTATTTTTAAAACCTTCATTAATCATTTCATTTATACTCTTTCAAAACTGATTTCTGTATTTCTTGTATTATTTTGTTTCTGCTACATGGTGTCTTTATTCTTTGATTCTATTTCTGCAACAGTGATGTATTTCACAAATACAACTGCTCGTGCATAAAGCCATGATAGAATTTCAATACAAATCATTTGTCCCAGAGTCTAGACATAGTGTTAAATTGTGAAGCATGGCTGCAACACTTGGCTTTCTCTAGAAGGCAAAAACTTTAATTCGATTTAAAATAAATGGCTGTATCTTTCTGTGCCCATTCTAATCCAATATTTTTCCTAATTACTGAAATTCTTCATGTGGTTATTTCATATGTTGGAAATATTGGAAAATGAGTTTTTTTGCTTCCATTTTCTAATGGTGTCAATCTAAATACAAGTCATAAACAATAAACACTGAATGGGGGCCAGTACATCTAGGTTCTTGCTCTAGAGTCATCAATAACAATCTACACCACGTTTCTCTGAGATTCTTTTTTTTTTTTTTTTTTACCTCAAATGAAGGGGTAGAAGATGACTTGTAAGGCCCCAGACACTGATCATGAGAATTTGTTTTCCAAAGTTCACACATGAATGGAATAATACATACAGGTATAAAAAGGAAAAGAGTAATAAAAATCAGTAGAATCCACAGAAAAAAATAAACAGAGAAGAAAAAGATATACCTGCAATTTCCTCTAAAGTATTGGCATGCATGTCCAGCAGCACAGTTCCATTCAGAATGCAACTTCTCAGCTCAAACAAGCTGTGCAATGAAAGAGTAGCCACATACGGTTTGCTCCACCTTTCCCCTCCATCTTCCACATCTTCTTCAAACTTCAACCACCTATACAAATAAATATTCTTATCAGCACATTGAATTTTATATTGCACATAAATGATTCTTTTTTACAATTATATAAGTTAGAAATAGAAAGATATTCATGCTGCCAAGCATCATGGCAGCTCAGGAGGCTGAGGCAGGAGGATTGCAAATTCAAAGTCAGCCTCAGCAAAAGCAAGGAGCTAAGAAACTCAGGGAGACCCTGTCTCTAAATAAAAAAAAAAAAAAAAAAAAAATAGAAAAGAGGGCTGGGGATGCAACTCAGTGGTTGAATGCCCCTGAGTTCAATCCCCAGTACCAAACAAACAAACAAAAAAGAGATATTCATGTTGCTTCTTAGTTTCATGAGTTTTAGAAGTAGGTAAAATCTCATCCAAGTTACTCATTTTAGTTTCATTAAAAACCATTCATTTTGTAACTGAAAGATCATTAAAAACAAAGGAGGCTATTGTTATTTTTGTTAATTTTTCTAGCTCTGAAGAACCAGTGGTCACCATGAATCTGATAAAGAGCAAATAAAGAGAGCACACTTCTTCACGTAAAGATAATGGTAATTGAATAAGAAAATGAAAGGATACAATATTTAGTTTAGTGGAAGGACTTAAGCCTAAATATTTTAGTTCTTAATAATATTCACATTCAAATTTTAGGGATGCTAATAGTTTGTTGCCTATTCTGTAGGAAAAGTTTTTTTTAGGCTTGTTGAGTGAAACAACCTACTGACGGTTACTTCCTAGGGTCTGAAGATGTGAGAACTGAACTCAGACTCCATTGCCTGAGTGTTCCTTCCAGGGATGCAGAAGAAGAGAACCTTGATGCTGTGACATCAAATGAGAGACTACTGTCTTCTTAGAGTGAAATGAATAGTAATACCTGGGAATGGTTTATAAGCAAGATCAGTAGAAGAGAGAAAGAGAAACCAATGATTTTACTACTCTGGCAGCAGCCACTCAATACTTTAGGGTCTTACTCTCTAATTGTTGACCAGTTTAATTCCTTTCTAATGAACCCTATCCTAAATTGCTTTTCCCTCGACCTCCCACCATTTCCTTCATTCAATTTGTCCTTAGTCATTTGAGCCCTACATCCTCTATTCATGCAATATCACAGAAGTTCTATATGTAATATTATATTGCTATTTTATGTAATCGAATGACCCAACTCCAGAGATGACAAATGTGTGGTAATAACTAGACAGGGACTCAAACGGATCATCTAAAAGTAACTAACCAATGAGTTTTTCAGAATAATTAACATGCAGAGTAGCAAGAGAGATCAATGAGTTCTTAGAAAGAAAGAATAAGGAAAAAAAGAAAGCTTTGTATCTGTGTCTGGTGGTGTTTAGGGAGGGGAAAAATGGTCAGGAAGTGAAAAGGAAAGCATTAGGGAAGAAGAGCCAAGCCTGCTAAAGTTTGCAGACAGAGAGGAAAAGCTATGCCTATAGAAGACACATCGAGGATGGAAAAACTGACATTTCAGCCCCAAGTCACTGAAAGTTATCTCTTCCAGGTTGGCAATTCTATAGATGTTTCTATTTACATAGTTAGGAGTGTTTCATGTTAGTGATTCTTAAAGCTTTTCAGCCTTTAACAGAGCCACAATACCTCACACATCATGTGAAGACTATTACATGTTCATGAACTGTAACTGGTCCTCCCCTTTTCCTACTAAAGAGTAGGATTTTACTACCTGGCTCCTTTTTAACTGGGTGAGAGCATGTCACTGTGACTAATGATGGTGAAAATGAGTTTTGGTCAATGAGTTCAGAGAGGAAATTATGTGTGCCAATTCCGTATTGGAGTATTTTCTTGCTGAGAACCTCTGAGCTCTCTTTTACCCTGGCACGAAAACAAACAATGTTTGAGATAGAGGTTTCTCTATCAACCAGGGTCTCTAAGTACTATAATGAACAGAGGAGCCTCCACTGATCCCATGATGCAGATGTACAATGAGCCATTAAAAAAAAAAAAAAAAAAAAAAAAAAACCTTGTAGTTTAAAACCATTGAGATTGCAGAATATTCTATAGTATAATTCAGATGATCTCAGTTGATATAGATCGCCATTTTAGCTATTCATGCCAGCAGAAAAATCTTAATTAGAATTGTTGGTGATAGTGAACATAATTTTAATAAATATAATAAATTAGAATTAGTAAGTATTAGTAAATTATTAGTAAATTACTAAGGCCATGGTCACATTATGAATGTCAGTATCACAAAGGATCAACCTCTTGATGGACAATTTGAGGCAGAATTATTTTGTAGAAAGTTTCTTGGACTAGTGGAGAACAAAAACAAAGCCCATATTCTACGTGACCAAGGGAAATTCTTTCAACTTCTCTAGGCTACAATTTTCTCATCTGAATAAAGACCGAGATAAATTCAGCATATTAGATTACTTGCCCAAGATCACCTAGCTAGTGATCTTGTCAAAGCAGGATTCAACTCTAAGATGTTTTTAATTTTGTTTTTTCCCAGTCTGTGCATATTTCTCACCATAATACAATTGCCTGGATTGAATTTATTATGGTTCTTTTCTGCTCAAAGATCTTATGTTAATGCCTATAGTAAAAACTGATTTAACATTTAATTTTCATCCATGTCTAAAAACAATCTCAAGTTGAAAAATGTTACTGTTTTCTCCCTTTCTTTTTACATTGACTTTATTTGTTTTCTTTATTACCTACTGCACTAGGAAAAAAAATAGACATTTTTTCTTTGTAAGACTTAAATATCCTATTCTGTGAAATGAACTACAACTATATTCTGTGAAATGTTCCACAAAATGGTGGCACCAAAGGAGTAAATGCAACTTTCATTAAATCTTCTGTCATCTTACTTATTACTGACATGATGTGATTTTTCTGACAAAAAGAGCAAAAGAAAGACTACATAGTGGTATTTAGACTAGTGCTATTTTGATTGAAGAATTATGTTGGATTTTAAATCTAGTTTCTAATATTTTGGGTGGCAAAGAAGATGTAGTGTAAGAAAGGATGTTAATTGTGTTTGAGGGGAAATAGATATCTTTTTTCCTATGGGAACACAGCCTCTGTTTATTATTTCTGGAGTTATAGTATTTTCTACCATCCAAACGTTAAAAAATTGCTTCTAAAATTTTGTCTTTAAAATTTTTACTCAAGTGGATACCCTGAAGAGTGTTTGTACATGACCCTGAACTAAAAATCATATTGCTTCCTAATTACTTAATTACAACTGTATAAATTAACCCATACAATAATTTGTAAATTCTAATAATATTTTATTTTTTAAATATTCATGTGCCTCTTCATCCATATAAAATGGTCTAGCCATTTCTTAAAAGGAATTTATAGTTAAATTTTACTTCTAAATAATAGTAAAAACAAATAAGGGACGAACCATCTACATCATTCCATTTGGCTGTTTTGAAAGTAAAAAAAATTTATTTTAAGAACCTTGATAGGAAGGAATGGAATCTCTGGAAGTTCCAAGCAGTTTGGTAGTTAAAATTACCAAATATGTTACATGCATGGATGGTTTGATGTACCCATAGGTTTTATGAGTATTATAGAAGACAGAAGGTGCTTTCCATAAAAAGGAACCCACAAGTAACAAATATCAAGTTACTAAAGATACTAAACATTCCAAGATTCAGTGATTAATGCCAACCCCAGAATGATGCCAAAAGTTTAAAGAGACATTTAAACAAAAGTTTTTGAAGAGACTATAAAATAATATATATGCCACATGAGTATATCTCTCTTTTCTGTTTTTTTGTTTGTTTGTTTGTTTTTGTTTTTAATCCTGTAAACAGGTTTGGAACATACTAGGTCTATTTCAAAATTTTTAGTCCCTTGAATCTACTATGAGTTGCAAAATATCTGATTGCAGTTAATGACCTAAAGTGCTGCAATTTGTTCCAGTTTTCAAATAAACTCTGCTGACATTTGTTTGAATAGCAAACCAAAGCAAATAAGAGTCTCAGAGCATGAATGTGATGTGATGGATGATGCAAAAAATAAAACGAATAAAAAAGCTGAAGGCCAAATACATGACATTTTCTACATGGGATGGGAGAGGATTTAAAACCTGAGCAGATTATTTTAATTTCTTCCAGTATGTCTAGATCTGTTTTCATCCATGATTAGCACACTGAAGTCTCTTTCTACTAAACATTAAATAGGTGTTTCATGAATTCTTTGAGGATTAAGTTGATGATAATCTGCTGTACAATACTTGAATTAAAAATATACAAAGAAAATTCTTTTTCTGGATAGAAATAGATGTTTTATAGAGAAGTTAACTCTTCCTGTGTATTCTATCTTAAAGGAAAGTGAAACATATCTAAGCCCAATTTTCCACATGATTTTCACATTCTGCTGAAAATTCCAGATTACTTGAACATTTACTAAATTTTGAATATCAAATGCCTTCGCTGCATCAATAAAACTGTTTTGATGTAATATTCCGTTTCCACACTACAATGTATATATCAGAGACCTACGTGCACCCCCTGCCAGGCTTCTTCTGAGCTCATCAGTGAGAAGCATTTTTAAAGGGCAACCACAGTGAGTTGAGCATGTTGTCTCATCACCACACAGCTGTGGGGGCTTTACTCACTTTTCTATTAATAACATTACATACTATTTATATGCATGACATTGCAATTGTGTTGATTTCATTAGCCTCTTCATATGTTTCTTTTAGAGTTTTAAAAAGTGAACAGCTGGTTTTCAGAAACATTTATTAAATAATTATGATTCAAAAATTAAACTTCAAAAGCTAAAACTTTGCCTAAGTTTCACTTGGCAATGACAGTGGGCATGAATTATTCAAGATGTGATATGTGACAGGTGCAATGTGCTGATAAAATATTGTTTTTATTTCCACTATTAGGGTAGAGAATTATTAATCCCACCTAGGATATCAACCAAAAGAAAGAAGTGATCCAAATAAATGCTAATGATTGATTGGAATGAAGCTGCATTTGAAAAATCAGATGGATTCATGTATTAACCCAAAATAGTCCTTTTAGAAGAACAAAATTACTTCTGCCACTTTAAAACCACTAAATTTCTAAGTCCTCAATAAATATATTCTGTTTTTCCCTAAATTGTTGTATCTCAGCCAAAATTCATCTACCCTACTCTTCAATGTCTGTTACTATTTTGACTGCTCATCAGATGTCTCTCTGAACCTCAAACAGCTGTACCAATAAGCTTCCAAAAGCATGGCTACAAACATAGGTCCTTCCTAATATCATTACAATAATTAATTTTGCTCTTTATAGATAAACAGCAATACATTGTGGTGGTTTAAGATAAACATGTTCTTCAAGTTAATCCTCTAGAGAATGATACAATCCTACCTGCTCAACTTTGACAGAGTGAAACACTAGATTCCAGTATTGTTTCTGCCCCTTCCCAGCTTTATGAGGGTGGGAAAGTTACAGAAAAGTTTCTGGTTAAAAAGAATGGGTCATTATCTGATCTGGAAAGTGAAAATCTCCAAACAATCCAAGAATAAGGGAGTTACTAATGCCAAAATATATTCCAACTTTACTCCTCAGTTTAAGGATGAGGTTAAAGAATAGAAGAGCTTCCAAAATGTAAGTCTTAGCAATAGCTTCAAGGGACTCCAAGTAATTAGAGTTGTCTAGTCATCAAAACCACCATATCTTCTTTCTTTAAGTCATCAGGGATAACCTGTTTCCTATAACCAGTGAAGGACAGATGCTCCCAGCCTTAAACTAGGGGGTGGGCACCTTAACTTCCTTATCAATAACTTTAATCATGAAAGAGCAAAGGTTCTATCATTTAATTGTGGAAAAGATTATTATACATTGCTTTCCTGTCATCAAATAAAAATGATGAGCACATATATTATGTATTTTAAAGTGCCTTTGTAGTTTTTTATGTTGTTGGGGGAAAAATAAAGTAGAAACTTCTTAATCTTCAAATTGAAGAGCTTAAATAAAAACTTTTAAACTTGGTTACTTTTTAAAAAATATTAAAATAAAAAGTGTCATAAGTAAAACTGATTAATTTATGTAAAATTTTTCCTTAAAAGAGGTAATAACTGGCAGGGTGTGGTGGTGCATGCCTGTAATCTCAGCATCTCGGGAGGCTGAGGCAGGAGGATCCAAGGAGTTCAAAGGAGTTCAAAGCCAGCCTCAGCAATGGCAAGGCACTAAGCAACTCAGTGAGACCCTGTCTCTAAATAAAATACAAAATAGTGCTGGGGATGTGCCTCAGTGGCCTACTGCCTCTGAGTTCAATCCCCAATGCCAAAAAAAAAAAAAGAGGTAATAACTTAATAACATACCACCAATTTAAAGTACTCAAAAAGGCAAATAAAATGATAAATGATTTGACACAAAATGGGTAAAAGGAATGAACAGTAAGTTCACAAGAAAAAAATTAAAACATGAAAAGATATTGAACCTCTCTAATAATTAAAGAAAACCAATTAAAACAATGAGATTCATGTTTCATATATGAAATAGGAAAAAATAAAACAGTTTGATGACTTAACCTGGCAAGGGTTTGAGGAAATAAGTCACTCTCATACACTGTTGGTGGAGGTGTAAATTAGTAATACATTTTATGATGGTAATTTTGCACTATCTAAAATGTCTGCTTTCTTTGGTACATAAAGTTCTACTGTTACAAATTTACCCTACAAAAGTACCTACAAGATATATGTGTAAATGAACATTATAGCAATTTTATGGGGGAAAAACTCAGTTTACACGTCTATTATGATAGGTTAAATAAAGTTTTTCCATACAATTGAAAGAAGTCACCTTTAAAAATGTATGTCTAAGCCGGGCGTGGTGGCACATGCCTGTAATCCCAGCGGTTTGGGAGGCTGAGACAAGAGAATCGCAAGTTCAAAGTCAGCCTCAGCAAAGATGAGGTGCTAAGCAACTCAGTGAGACCCTGTTTCTAAGTAAAATACAAAATAAGGCTGGGGATGTACCTCAGTGGTTGAGTGCCCCTGAGTTCAATCCCCGGTACAAAAAAAAAAAAAAAAAAAAAAAAGTATGTCTATGTTGGTGATACAGAAAATATTATAAATGTGAGAAAAATAAGGAATCAACACCATGCATTATATAATCCCTATTGTAAAAATTGAAAAAGGCTAGAATGGCCAATGGGGAGGGAGGGGAAAGGAGGGGGCAAAAGGGTGAAGGGGAAAAAAAAAAAAAAAGATGATAGAATGAGATGGATATCATTACCTTAAGTGCATGTATGAAGTCACGAATGGTGTGAATATACTTTGCATACAACCAGAGATTTGTAAAAAAAAAAAAGTGCTCTATATGTGTAATATGAAATTTAATTCATTCTGCTGTCATTTATAACATCTTAAAATAAAAAAAAATAAAAAAGCATAAAAACCATTGATTATTTAGAATACCGATAACTAAAAAAAAAAAAAAAAAATTGAAAAAGGGCATACATAAGCATGTAGATTTTGGAATTTGAAGTTTTATAGGAATATGCACAATACTGTTAACTAATTGCCTTTGGAGACAACTACCGTGCATACGGGTAGAGGGATACTTTGGGTTTTCTACTATCCTATACTTTTTGAATTTCAAATATTGGCAAGTATTAGCCTTTTTTATAGATGTCAACAGGGATGAACTAGATGTTAGCCATTTTGATTTTCTTCTATTTAGCATTTTTTAAATTAGAGTTGTAAAGGCCACTCAAAATATATCAAACAAAAATTATGTGGGCCATTATTATTCATAATATTCATTACCATGATCAAATGATTAATTCCATACTAATTCTGATGTGATATTGTTAAGGCAATAATTAAATAAAACTACAGGATTGACATGATCCAGTGGAGATCTGTAATTTTCAGAAAGCTATTGCAATCTGAGGTCCACTAATAACAGAAAATTTTTTTAATAATTAGATCTGTCTGGCCATGGGAAGGATAGCCCAACAAAACAGGAAACCCTGAATCAATAACACACATCATGTTCCCTCTGCCTTGTATACCTGCTCCTCTGCTTTTTTGCCCAGTTAACTTCAAGAGTTGACTGAGCAATAACCTATGCCAGGGAAGCTCTCCTGCTCCCCTTTCCTTCAGCCTTGTGGTTTAAATACTTGCTATACATGTCATCAACTGAGAGCTCATTAGAAAAGCAGGACCAGACTCTATGCCCAAAACCTACCAAATCTACAGTTTAAACAAGATGTCAGGTGATTTGTATTCACATAAAAATTAGGGAAGCAATGGGTAAAAGACAACCCTAGCTGTGCCCAGAGTTCCTTTTGTACACCTGTATCAGAGCATTCATTTACAGCTTTTACAATATTTGTTGACTTAAGTTAGACTGTAAAATTGTTAAGGGAAAGACCTAAGGTTTTGTTGTAGTTGTTCTATAGCCATTACACCTAGCACATAATGGATAGTCCATAAATGTTAAAGAAGCAAGAATGAGTGGATAGCAAGCAAGTAATTTAATTCATTACTTTTGATAGTAATTCATTAATTGCTTGGCAGCATACAAAAGAGGAATTATAAATGACAGAAAAACCATTTTGATAAAATACTCTGTTTAAATGTACTCATAGCTTATAAGCACATTACAAAATATTTTTATCCTCACTAAATAGGACATGAAATCCAGGACTATACCTAAAGCCTCTTATCATAATGTTTGTCCTTTCTTAAAAAAAAAAAAAAAAAAGAAAGAAAGAAAGAAAAAACCCACACTCAAATTATCATGTAATATCACCAATTTGGGTTCAAGCCAGCAGCTGAAAAGATAGAAATAAATTACTTTTAGATTTCTATTGTTTTGTTGATGACACACAAATTATGCTACAGTACATCTTTAAGACTGCAGCTGTTGCTGGCTCTGCGTCACTGTTTACTATAATTACTGCCTTCAGATTTCATTCTGACCTATATCCCATTATAGGATATGCCCAGGCCAGATGAGCAAGTTCAGAAATCAGCAGTAATCACTGATGTTTGTGAAATCATTGCAGTGGGAAATTCTTTTTCCAATAACATAAAAATTGTTTAATATGCCTTCAATCTCCAACCAAAATCCTCACCTGGCCGTTTCTCGCCACTCAGCTTCCTCACCTTCACGCCAGCAAATCTCATCCAGTTCTGTGAAAAGGTCATGAGGAATGTGTTCCTCGTCATCATCCTCAGTTCCCAGAATAAATTGTACCCGCTGTGATGGGGTGTCTACGAAAAATCAGAAACACGAACAAATTGCATGTTCAACAACCTTACATCCAGAATATGTAAAGAATTCTCAAAACTCGACAGTAAAAAACAAAATGGGCAATATATTTCAACAGACACTTTGCCAGAGAAGAAATGTGGATTGCAGGTAAACACATGAAAAATTGTCAATGACTTGTCATCAGTTTAATGATGCAAAATTATCAAAAATGATGTTTTCGATTATTTTTGTTTAGGGACACTTTTTCAGTGCTGGGGATTGAACCCAAGACCTTGCAGATACTAGGCAAGTGCTTTACCACCAAGCTATACACCCAGTCCTTTTGATGTTGCTGTTGTTTTTAATCTTTTTTTTAAGGAGAAAATAAACTAGCTCAATGATTTCAGTCTTATTCTAGAACAAGAAAGTTACAATTACTGTGACAAATCTTATCTACTTGAGAAACAACTGGAAGTTCAGAGAAAATACAGACAATATGAAAAGTAACTGATCTAGTAGACTGAATTTAACATAGACTTTTTTAAAAATACATGATTAAAATGTTTATATTGATATTCAAGACATATTGTATAAGAAATAGTATTAGTTAGCTATACTAAGAAAATAAAATTATTCAAGTCAAAAGAAGGGTAGCTATAAATAGTGAATATGGAGAAAAATTCTTCCCTGACTAAATATAATTGCCCTCATTTTGCTGTTGTTGTTGTTTTGTTTTTGTTCTTATTTGTTTATTTGTTTGTTTGTCCTAATCATTTACACATGACTTGTTTTTGTTCTTACACCTTCATTGGTAGCAGAAATTTTCAAAGCATTTAATATACTTATGCCAATATTTAAGTGTATATTTTATATAAAGAAATACAGAAAATAAGCAAAATATCCTCAATATATTTTTACAACATGGAAAAACATTTCCTTATTACAATTAAAGTAGAATTAATTTAGTGCAAATAATATTTGAACACACAGTGGAATAAATTATGAGAATCAGATGGTGAGATTCATGAGGTTCCATAACAATTCTGCTATCATATTAGTCAAAAGAACCCCATGACTGGGCAATTGTTAATTGGTGGGGAAATAGTCAGGTTTAAGATTTGTGAAGAGGAAGAATCAGATGAGGAGGATCAATATTAAAAAAACATTTAATGAGCACCTTCCTTTCATCAAGTACTGTTCGAAGCAGGAAATAAGTAAGACAGATGTAAACAGAAAAAACAAAATTGCCCTCATTGAGCTTTCATCTGATGTGAAAAATAGTATGTCAGGAAACAAAGAAGAAGATAATTTCAAAAAGAATAAGAAGTCAATAATGTCAGATGCTGTAGAGTTGTCATCAGTGAGAACAGAGTAAGAGCAAGAGGATTTGTCGGTCCTAATTTTAAATAACAATGGAATTTCACGTAACATGTATTACTTTTATAACCATAAATAAACAAATTAGCTAATTCCATTTGGAATACAGACTGTATTTTCAACAAATGATTAGTTATAAAAATCAAATTTAAATAATCATACTATTTGACAAAAGCCAGTAGTAGAATCATAATTGGAAATAAACAAATTCCTTAGCAAACTTCCATTTTTGCATTATCAACTATGTTATTCATACTGCTTTAATTACTCACATACTAATTAATCAGGGTCTTCAATGGATTGTTCCCAATAATTAGTGAAAATAACTTTCTTTTCTGCAGGCCTGACTCAAAATTCTCTATTTTAGGCCTTTTCTGGACAAAAGTTAATTTATGTTGACAAATAAATTTTTCATGTCACTATAACAAGAATAATGACAGAAGTGAATTTGGGAATTTTCATTTTCATATGAGGTCTTACTGTCACAAAGTACATAACCCTGGTGTACTCCCAACATTCAGTTTAAGGAAACAGATTCACTAAATGTTTACCTTTAGGCATTTCTGGATCACAGAGGCTTTCCGTCTTCTTTATCTCTTTCATACTTGAGATAAATTGATATTCAGATTATCTATCTTATGAAATCAATAAATGATGGCAAGTTAGGTGGTTCTGTTTCAAATTCATGTCTCCAGTCTCCTTGAAGCTCAATGATATTTTCCATTTTTAGTTGAACTTTAAAATTTTGTTCATGCTATCTGAATGTCATACACAATCTGTTCATTTGGATTCTATATTTTAATTCATTTATATAATTGAAATAGTCTACTTTTATTGATGCTAATTAGTAATCTTATTGCAGAGTATTAGATTGATAAAAAGAATTTTCAGCTGAAGTACCAAGAACCAATAGATATTTCAATTCAAAGGGGATTAAGACTAAAAATTGTGTTCCTTGAAAACCTGGTTATGTGGCTCTAACTCTTCACCCACAGTGAGACAAACAGGAAACAGTGGACACATTTTCAAATAGATTTCTCCAGAGAGATCTGAGATGTGAGTCCCAGTCTTTTTACTCCACTAAAGGGAGGACAGTAGGGTGTCTGCCTTTCCCTCAAGCGAATTGAGTGGAGCTCCCAGGGAACCAGAGGAGCTTTCATTCTCCAGGTAATAATAGGGACACTATTAGGGACCTGCCTAATCACCTACCTAGCTACTGAGATCGCTACTTTGAAGAACATGGTATCTGTGGCCACATGTGGGCTACACGCTCACGAGAGAAAAAATGAATAAATAAACATAGAATGTGGAGTCATCTTAGATTCGGTTTAAGAGGCTGCCACAGAAATGAGAAAACTTCAGCAGAGAGAATCTACCACTCTAACTGAATATTTAGGGGATAAAGAGAAATATTCAATAAGGCAAAATAGAGTGCCAGTGAGAGACTATAGGAGAGAATTAGCAAACTCAAATTCTTGCAAAGCCTGGAGAGTGTGTTTTCAGCTTGCAACAGTGGTGGTGCAGTAAGAACATTCTGATTTCATACCCATTAATTCCACCTGTTTTCACTATGCTTCAAATCTGGAGGGATGGGAAACAGTGTTGGGAAGGTAATAGAGTCTCTGGAGAAAAGGAGAAGACATTCAAGATAGGGAAAATTTAAAAGCAACTTCATCTCTTCCCTCAATTACAGTCATCCCATCTATAACCAGGCCTGAGCAGGAAAAGGCAAAAAAAGACTTTGGTTATCAAAGTTCAATGTTTTCACTACTAACATAAGACTAGAATTTCTAATTACTGATGAGAGGACTTGAAATCACCTAAGAGTGATTAGAAAAGTTAGGACACGCACTGGGGTTTCATTCAGGAATAGAGAACAATTCAACCTCCTGAATACATACAAAGGGGCAGTACTAGACAGAAATAGAGCTATTTTATGATGAGATCTCATGAGCACTGTTTTCTCAAAGTGAGATTTACAAGTCTTACATGTTCACAGATCTTTTATATACATAAATGGGTTGTTCACTTTTTGATTCTCTACATTTTATTTAAATAGTAATTGACTATGGTGATATAAAAACAGGAAAAAAGATAAAATAGACTTTTAAAAATTTGTTAATTTCGTCTATGAATGAGGTATTTACATACACTGCCTTGTTTGTGTCACAATAACCTGATCAAAAGGACACTCATATAGATACAAAAATAAACTTTAAAAATTGGACATCTCAGCTTTTAAATGTGAATTGTTTCCTTCAGCATGAAGCACTGCATCTTACATGTGATTATATATATTCAATAGATAAGAAATTTGAAAAAAAAAACACTTTTGTAGAACACTAATAATATGAGACCTAGTATTATTACCAAATATTTCATGCAATTTGTCAAAATAAATTTTACAGCAAAGGGAACAATAATTGACTCAACAGCTAAATCCCATGACTTACTACCACTTCAAAGGAAAATGACAATTTACTGGATAAAGCATGAAATTTTTTGAAATAAGACTGATGAGGTCCCCAAAATATCAGATGTATCAGTAGTGTATCATATACATTTCTGATACAGTTTATCTGAAATAAAAACTTAGTGCCATCTTATCCTAAATGTATACTATGTGGGTGATAGTTATCTAATGTTTTCTCAATCTGATTTCATCAGAATCAAATAAATCATCACTAATTAGCCTGTTATCTCTGTGTCTAACTGTGGTAGGGGGAAAAAAGGGAATTTAAATAGCCATAGGAGGGACTTAAGGCAATAAAATTAATCAAGTTATGTTATGTGCATGAATAAATATATCGCAATAAATCCCACTAGTTTATATAATTGTAATGCACCAATAAAATGCATAAATAAAAGCATGAAATAAAAATTGAAATATTAGAGTTACACTAAGAAATCAGTTCAGTCTCTGTTGGACTTACCCAATACAGAAAGACATAGCTGTTTTGTGTTTCATGACACAGCTGTTCTGACTCTCCAATAACTTGTCAGAGGCCACATCTCATAGTAGCCATGCCTTGACACTGGTATTATGTTCTTCATATCTCTGAAACACTTTTTCTCATCACTGTATCCAGAGATTTATTTCAGTTTACTCTGCTTCAATAGTTTGGGTGTCTATAATACCAGGCATTCAGCCCTCAAAACTCAGTTGTTATGTACATGGTCCTTAAACATGACCCATATTCTCACAATTGTGAGACTTATTAGTGTTTCCTCTTATAAAGCATGAAAATTACTCATTACACACCTTTAAAATACTAGTCATAAAATAAACTTGAAGAAATAACACCCTCACAGTTATGAATAAAAGTGGACTTGAAAATGTGAGACAGAGTGTCAAGTATTCAAGATTTTTCTAAGACACAAAGATAAAGCAATGGTATAGGAAATGATAATTTATTAAAGTAGGATGATCTATTCAATGACAGGATGTATTTTTCTTGGGTTCAAAATAACATATGGCTCCATGTCTCTGACTTTTCATTCTTTAAAACAGAAATAAATTTTCAGTATTAAGACATGTTCATAAAAATCATTTCATGATCATCCTGCTAACATATTTTTAACATCTTAAAGAGGAACTCAGATTATGTCTCAATATAGTAAACATTCAAGATGTGTTATTCAATGCCTATTTTTTCATGTCTACTGAAACCAGACACTTCAAAATAGTATATCATATAAATTACAGTACTATCAAATAAAAAAAATTCTATAAGTTAATATAAATATCTCTCCTATACTGGAAGGTATTTTATTTATTTTTGTGAAAATCACTGAAATCACTAGGCTCTGTAATGCAACTGCAACCAAGAATATGGTAGTCAAGATAAGGGTCTGTGTCTATAGTTACTAAAACATACAGTGTAAGTAAAAATGACAACATAGAGAAGTTTGCCTAGAGAACAAGGGTCTCAGCCCCTTAGGAGTCTTTTCTGGAATCTGTACATATACATCAAAAGACAGCATTAAGAGGGTGAAAACAGTAGCCACAATTTTAAGAAGATATTTTGAACATATAAAGCTAACAAATGACTCATATCCATGATATGTAAAGAACTTCTATAAATCAATAAGAAAAAATACAATTAAAATAATGCATGGCTTGATAGTCACTTCATAGAAACAGATATTCAAATGGTGAAAATCACATACAACATTGCTCAACCTTATTGATAGTCAAGAAGCATAAATTAAAATGATGAGATATTATTATATACCTTGCCTGGATGGTTAACAAAAAGAATGAAATCACCAAGTGTTAGTAAGGATGTAAAACAAAAAGCTCTAATGCCTTGTTAGTGGGAGTATAAATATAGACCTGATTATTGAACATTATTTCTCATTATCTACTAAAGTTGAAAATATACATGCTTGATGTTTCAGCAATAAATAATTTCATTCCTAGATATGAGAGGTGCATATGCACACTAAAAGACACATATAAAAATGTTCATAGGACTGGACACGGTAGCGCACGCCTGTAATCCCAGCACTTTGGGAGGCTGAGGTAGGAGGATCGCGAGTTCAAAGCCAGCCTCAGCAATGGCGAGGCACTTAGCAACTCAGTGAGACCCTGTCTCTAAATAAAATACAAAAAAGGGCTGGGGATGTGACCCAGTGGATGAGTGCCCCTGAGTTCAATCCCCAGTACCACCAAAAAAAAAAAAAAAAATGTTCATAGTAACCTTATTCATAATAGCTACTAATTTTTTATGCTCCAAATCTTCCCCAATAGAATAATGCATGGTATATTGAAGTATAGTATATGGAAGAAAATTAATAGACTAAAGATATATCCAAAAGCATTGGTGAATTCCACAAACAGAACATTGAGAAACAAATGCTTCCTGGATGATTCATTTATATAAAGTTCAAAAACAAGCAAAACACTCAAGTGAAGATGACAGGCCAAGGATCCTTTGGAGGAGGGAGAGTACTGACTGCAACTGAGCAGAAACAGGGGCTCAGAAGTGCTAGCCCAGGTGGTAGTTATACTTCTGAGTCAAAATCAGTGAGTTGTATGTTTGTTACTATGTTTTAACCTTTGTGAATACTGGTCTTATGCTGTACAACAAAATGAATTTTAAAAATCACTTTGATATTCTTTTTTTTTCCTTGGTGGGAGTCGGTGAGGGTCGGGGGGTACCAGGGATTGAACTCAGGGGCACCTGATCATTGAGCCATATCCCCAGCCTTATTTTGTATTTTATTTAGAGACAGAGTCTCACTGAGTTGCTTAGTGCCTCACTTTTGTTGAGGCTGGCTTTGAACTCACAATCCTCCTGGCTTAGCCTCCTGAGCCTCTAGGATTACAGGCATGTGCCACATTATGTATCACTAAGTTGGGAGTTAAAATAGGACAGAAAACCATTGACTATCAAAACATAGCTCATTGAAGTCATGTTTTCTATATTTGCTTCATCTCTCCTGAATTATGTGCACAGTTTACTATCTAAGCCCAGAAAAATCCTATGTCTAATTCCTGGGTTGTGCTAATTTATACAGTACATTTGTGTACCATATTTTAAACAACTGTTTAATACTCTAGTTTTTTTTTTTTTTTATGTTTGACTCTACTGCTTATGAATTAGCTAATTGCAACTAACATAATCCTATCATCTTTCCTGCTACATTCTTTGCTGGGAAGCTGAGGGAAAAATTCAATATTAAATTGTTCGGAATTTCACTCATCTTTAATATTATCATTGTCTTCAAGCTCATGCTTCATGTTGATTATTTTTAAACAGCTCATTCATGTTCCCAGTTAAAAAGATAATTTCAAATTATTCAGGTGAATAAAAATGACATTAAAAATAAAAAGATGCAAAATTTTAACTTTTTTTAAATCAGGGAATTGACTGAAATAGAAAGGAGAATTAACTAATCATTATCAAATTCTTAGATGCAAATTATGATAATGATTACAGTACCAAAAGTAAGTAGGACTTATTTGTGGGAATCAAATTTTTCTTTGAATAATCAAAACATCACCACCACCACTATGATACAACCCAAAAATCTGGGTCTATTCTTGAACTCACCTAGGAATTGCATCCCAACTATTGGATCTGGTGGTCTGGACCTCTCATTTCATGTCTGTGACATAAGTATAATCTCTTTGGGCTTCATAAAAGCCTTTTCTTTTACCTGAATCCAGAACTAATAAAATCAGGTTCCTAATGACACTATATTGCTTTATTGAGTCACATAATAAAATAAGATTCTGCTGATTTTGCTCATATATTGGAATGACAAAACTTTAAAAGTGTCAAAATTTAAACATTTCTCCAAAGACTTTTTGTTAAGTTGGTGTCTGCTCCAGAAATTTGGGCCCAAATTATTCCATGTCTTGACAAATGCATACTCCAAATTACAGTATAAAACCTGCAGGTTCCCAGCACAGGAACTTAATGCTCCCTTGAATTCCTTTCTTTTATCTCTTTGGAAGTTAAATTCTGAAGAATTTTGAGGCACCTGCAGTAATATCTTCAAAAGACTTTCTTTGGAATTGTTCCAAATAAAATAAATATTTCTTAAGTGGTTAGAAGTTATCTTTGAAGGCTTCAGCATAGAAATTTCATATATCCCCACTATGCAGAATCCCAAATCCCAAATCAAAGGGGAGGGTGTTGAGAACACAGTTTCAGTCTGTGACTAAATACTTAATTATCAAAGCAACAGAACTGACTGTGAAGTAGGGACAACAGTAGATGACTACTCCCAAAGAATCTAAAAAAAAAAAAAAAAGTGAAATGTAGGAAGTTCTGCTGCTTAGAGACCATCAGGATGCCAAACAGTTGTCCCTGATAAGAGAGATCTTAGATCTAAACATCAACAAAGATCCTCAGATTATTAGGAGAGGAAGGAGGAATGGGATCCAAAAATAGTGACTGAGAATCTGGGCCACCTGAGTTATTTCCAAGTTTCACCAAACAAAGACTGAGAAGCTTCTTAGAATTGATGGTTCTTGATCTCAGCTTGATATTAAATCATGTATGAGTATTTTTTAAAAATACCAGTCCTTATGGAAACACCCAGGATTAAATTAATAAAATCTTTGAGGGTAGGGCCCAGCATCAATCTGTTTCCTTTTAAAGCTCCTCATATTATTCTAATGTGGAACATGGTTTGACAAGCAATGGTTTAAAGCATTACTTATCAAATATTAACATGCATATAAGACACCTGAGAGCATTGTTAATATTCAAATTCATGTCCAAAATGTCTGGGGTAGAACTTGAGATTCTAACAAACTTAAATATGATGTCAATATTTCTGGTTCATAGAAACAATTGAATAGCACAGGTTTTATAACAGATTCTCAGCCTTAGTTGCAAAGTAAAATCTCCTGGGATACTTTTGTCTTTTTTAAGTACTCATGAGGGCCTCAAGCACAGAGATTTGGATTGTGGCTTGGTCATCAGTGTTTTTAGAAACCCCAAGTGTAGTCAGTATCTAGAACCACTGTTCTAGGGGGAAAAAAATGACATGTATGTGTCCATCCATGAAATAAAAGAAAAGTAAGTCAGAGGTAAAGGAAATGAACAAAAGATAATAAACATAATTTATTTTGTTTATTAAATGATTCTGAGATTATACGAATGTGTTTTCTGAAATACTAGAAGAGGGTAACTCATCTTTAAAGCTTAGTCTAAAAGATAAGCCATTTCTACGGTCTAAGAAGAAGTCTTTATTAACTATAAGCAGATGAAGTTTAAAAAATATCTACCCAACTGTTTCTTAAATTCTCAAACATCACCTCATTAGATAGAAAACACCTGAAGATAGGAGATACAGTTTACTCTGTACTCTCTGTCCACTGAATCAGAGACAACCACCTTTCTGTCATGCTGGGATGAAATATCCATGGTACCTTCCATTGTGTGCTCTGCCACCAGCTACAATTCTACCCCTGGCAGGAGTACATGGGATTTGGAAAGGTTGAATACCTATCACTATACAAGTGAAGGAGACAGGGAGCATACTGGTAGCAGCCTTTCTAAGCAAACTTAAAACATAGATGCATAGATATGGAATGGATAAATCTTGCCAAGTTTAAAAATGAACAAAGAGAAAAAACTTGGATGTCTGTAAAAATACTACAAATCAATGGAGAATAAAAATAATCTTGACAGATCAAAAGAAGACCATAGCTCTGAAAATTGCCTACTTCACTATAAGAGGACATGTCTAGAAATAGCTGAGGAGTCTCAGTAGACTATAAAAACAGAGACTCTATCAAGAGAAAAATAAAAGTGATTAGGAGAGGACAGGAGGAAATCTAAAGAAAATAGGATGACTTTAGAAGAGTTCAAGAAAACTAAAAATCAACAGCAAAATTAAGCCTATCCTGAAAATAATAAAATGCAGAATTGATACAGAATATAATCAAAGGGCTCCATAGGAAAGTAACTTTCAACTACAGAGGAAAAGGACAAAAAGTAGACATTGGAAATCTAACATGCAAATAACTAATATTCAAAATGAAGAGATCAAAGCAAATGGAATAAAATCAGATAGAATAAGAAAACTTTTCCTAAGTGGAAAAATATCAAAGTATGCAAATTGGAAAGGCCTTTTTAGTATAGCTACTATTAGATCTATCTCTGCAAGTTTTCTTAATTAAAGACACACAGAAAAAATGTCTATAAATATTCAGGCTTAAAAGACATGACCCTAAAAGATGAAAAAAATGCAGCAATTACAGAATTTTCTGCAATACTCAGTAAAAACAAATATTGAACAAAGCAGCATCTATAGAGCTTTTAAAAGTGAAAGTATTACCCCAGATTTTTATGCAGTTAATTTATTTCATGTCTAAATGATTAAAAGGAGAATGTGGGCTAAGGAAGGTTGAGAAACTATTTAAAATAGGAGAGGATCCTGTTTAAAATGTGCTGAGGACTGCGAAAGTGGTAAAGTGTTTCCTCATATGCCCAAGGCTCTTAAGTTCAACCCCTACCACTGCAAAAACAAAGCAAAAATGAAGTTGAGAAGGGGAAGTCAATTAGATTATAAATTATATACATTTCCAGAAATTATGAGAAAGAATTAGAAATAGTCTTTAGTTTATTATGAGAAATGAGGTTGGTTGCAGATGTGGACATATAGTCTGCATGTTTAATAGAAGGGAAGTTAAGTGAGTTCTTTTGAATGACAGGTTTTCTCTCTGAGGTAGAAGACAAGACAATCTGCTAAATGATGGTAAAACTAGGGGATGCTGGAAAATGGTGAAGAAGGTAGAAAAGTAATTATTTTAAACACCAAAGAAATGCAATAAAATTGAAAGTGGGTGTTGAAGGTTCCCTTGAGTCAAGAATATATAATGGTTACTATCTTCTTTGATGAATGATTATTTTCACCATGTTGTGTGTACTTATGGAGGCAGAAAGGAAGCAGGAACATAGGAGAACCCAACATAAGTATGGTTTTTAAAAGGGAGTAAAGATATGAATAAAACTAAAACAGAGGATCTAAAGTATTTAGAATAATGGCATAACATTAAAATTATAAGCTATGAAACTGGAATAATATAAGGAAAGAAGAATAATTTGTGGATAGAAAAAAGTAGAGTTGTCAAGTTGTTACAAAAGAAAACAAGAAGTAGAAAGACTACAGTCAGTGGCTGAGTTAAATTAATGACTTCAGAGAAGGAGTACTTACAGGTGAGTTGGTGAGCTTAGCACAGTGGTAAAGAAGGTCAGAAGGCCATAGGAGTTGGGAAGGTCAAGGAACTGACAGCCAGACTCTTAGTTATGTCATACAGATGGGTTCTCATGGCACTCTGGAATTTTTGAAAACTACAAAAAGACATACTTTGCCTATATGTACTTTGAAAGGATAAACACTCAAAATATTCAGGTCCCAAGAGTAAAATTTGGGTAGCCTTACCAAAGTATGAATGGAAACTTAACAAAGATATTTTTGCCTGAATTTTTAGACGACTTAGAACAATGACCATTCTTTATATTAGTTATCCAGGTAATATACAACTACAATTGGGGATGTAACTCATTGGTGGAGGGCTTACATAGCTGGGCAAGGCCCTATGTTCAATCCCCAAAACTGTAGGTAGGTAGGTAGGTAGGTAGGTAGGTAGGTAGATAGGTAGATAGATAGATGTACAACTAAGCTTTACTACTTTATTATCTGTATCATAAAACTAATTCAATTTTCAATTTCGCAAAGCAGATAAATAAGTGAAAAACAAAGATCAAGCTTGCTTTCTTTTCTCCCTATCCTCCCAAAATCTTTAAAATAGCATAAATGACCTTATGAGTATGAGGGATTACTGCTAATTATGGATTGCAGAGCAAGTACATTATTACAATCACAAATTCAATAAAACAAGAATGCTGCTTACCAAAAGAAGGTGACTCTCGTCCATCCTCTAACCCTGAATCTCTCTCTCTATCTCTTTTTCTGTGTTTGTGACCGCGATGTCGATGACGTCGATGGCTTTTTCTTCCTCCCAGGGGCACATGAACTCCAATAAACAGTGTTCGATGACCTTCATTAGGAAGCAAATACATACATTGAACTTTATATTTTTCCAGAGCACAGCAAGTGATGATTTACGTGTTAACTGAAACCAATTCAATTCAATCCAACAAAACATTTTTATGACATGTAAATCTTGGGCTTGTTGCTGTATTTTAGCATTATATTTAAATAAGAATGCCATGGGTCTATCACAAATATCTATAACACCCATTATTTTGTTGTATATTTTGATCCATCATTAATTTGTTAACTATCTTATTAATTCCTCTGTCTACTCCTGATACTTTCATCATATTCTTTTCTTTAGAAAAAAAAAAAATCTATTCTACTCTCTCCCTACACTCAACTAACTTTGTTATCTCACCAATTCTCTTCCTTTCAAAGTCAGTGATTTAAAAATCCACTATCTCTAATTAAAAAAAGATTTCATTCATCCTCCTACTAAGCCAAATCCTACAAAGTTTTTTCAGTTCTACTGTTTCTATCTGTGGAACTTGAATCTCACTCACTACTCTCTTTTCTGTGACATTACTTTCTCTTGGTCAACTCCCTCCTCAGTCTTTGTTTAATTCATATTGAGTCCATTTCCAAGGCTTGTTCTATTCACCAATTCAAGGTTGGGGATCTCAAGTACTCTGTTCTTAACCTCATAATTACAATAACTATTCTGCATAATCTAAGACCTACATCTTAACTCAACTTCTCTCTTGGATTGCCAACCCTTATATCCTCTACTTACTAGACATGTTCCTCTAGACATCCTTCCTACAGGCATGTCAAATTCAACATGTCTCTGGAGCCCATTCTTGTCTGTTTTCCAGGTATCAATTAATTTATCATCTATCTCAGTAAATGTACCTGTCATTTCAAAGCAAATCCAACTTATTACCAGGTCTTGACTCCCAAATATCTCTCTCTGATTTTTGGATGAATGCTTTCTTACTATATCCTCACATGGCAAAAAGAAATATCATCTGTCTCACGTTTTAGCTTTAGGAGCACTAATTCCATTCATGAGGTTCTACCTTCATGATTTAATTAGCTCTCAAAGGTCCCACTTCCATTTTCATCATACAAATTTTGGAGGGGACACAACATTTAGTCCATAGCATTCTGTCCCTGGCCAAATTCAATGCCACCTAGATTTTCTCTTTTCATATAAAAATTTACAAAATAAATTTACATAGAAATTATATAATTTTGTGATTTTTATTTAGGTCTCTGATCCATTTTGTCTTAATTGTTAAGAAAAATGTAAGGTCTGAGGCTAGATTCTAATCTAAATACATAACATATTCATAAGGTATTTACCTATATGAGTTGAAAATATATGTCTGCTGAAAAATATCTGCACACAAATACTTACAGCAGTTTTATTCATAATCGTCATAAAAGAAAGTAATCATGTTGTCCTTCAAAAGGACAATGAACATACAAACTATGGTATATCCATACAATGAAATATTATGAAGCAATAAAAACAAATGAGCTGTCAACCACAAAAGGACATGGAAGAAGCTTAAATGCATATTCAGTGAAAAAAGGATAGTCTTAAAAACTAAATAATAGCCAGGCATGGTGGCGCACTCCTGTAATCCCAGCACTTGGGAGGCTGAGGCAGGAGGATCGCGAGTTCAAAGCCAGCCTCAGCAATGGCGAGGCACTTAGTAACTCAGTGAGACCCTGTCTCTAATAAAATACAAAAAAGGGCTGGGGATGTGGCTCAGTGGTCGAGTGCCCCTGAGTTCAATCCCCGGCACCAAAAAAAAAAAAAAAAAAAAAAAGCTAAATAATATGAGTCCAACTATATAACATTATGGAAAAGATAAAACTATGGAGACAGTAAAAATACCAGCATATACACATAGAAGGTGTAAGGGTATAGGTGAAGCATAGGGCATTTGGAGGGAAGTTAAACTACCCTGTCTGATACTGTAATAGTTGATACATGTCATTACATATTTGTTAAAACCCACAGAACTACACAATGCAAAGTGAACTCTAATATAAATTATGGATTTTAGTTAATGATGATTTATTGCTATTGATTACTTTAAGAAATGCACTGAACTAATACAAAATATTAATAGGAGAAGGTGTGTGTAGAGGGAGAGGGAATATACAGGAATTCTAGCTACTTTGTGTGCAATTTCTCTGTAGACCTAAAATTGCTCTAAAAACATAAAGTCTATTAATTCTTAAAAAGTCATGACTGCAAATTGGTGCAACCAATTTGGAAAGAAGTATGGAGATTTCTCAGAAAACTGGGGATGGAACCACCATTTGACCCAGCTATCCCACTCCTTGGTTTATACCCAAAGGACTTAAAATCAGCATAATATAATGATGTAGCCACATCAATATTTATAGTGTTCAATTCACAATAGCTAGACTATGGAACCAACCTAGGTGTCCCTCAATAGATGAACGGATAAAGAAAATGTGGTATATATACTCAATGGAATATTACTCAGCTTTAAAGAAGAATGAAATTATGGCATTTGCCAGTAAATGGCTGGAGTTGGAGAAAATCATGCTAAGCAAAATAAGCCAATCCCACAAAACCAAAGGTCAAATGTTTTTCTAATATGCAGATGCTAATTCACAATAAGGCAGGGGGCAGTAGGGAAGAATAGTGTTACCTTAGATTAGGTAGACAGAAGTGATGGGAGGGAGGAGATAGTGGATGAAAGATAGTGGATGAAATAGACATTATTACTGTATGTATATATGTGACTACATGACCAATATGATTCTGCAACAGGCACACTCAAAAAAATGAGAAATTGTATCCCATCTATGTATATCAAAGTGCATAAATGCATTCTACTGTCATGTATAACTAATTAAAACAAATTTTAAAATGTAAAAAAAAAGATTCATAGCTGCTCATATCACTTGAGTAGCAAGAGATAAATTTATAAGAAAGAAAACTAAGCAAATAAGGGAATATTTGTGTAAGCCATCAAATTTTACACAAGAGACAATTATATGGGGTTCTCGTAAGAAAATAATAAAGTATTAGGTCTCTGCCAATAGAACAAAATGCTGTAAGAGCCACACTGTAGATTGAATGTTTCTCTCCCCCAACATTCATGTGTTGAAGCCCCAACCCTGACTGTGACTGGATTAGGAGAAAATGCCTTTATGGAAGCAATTAATGTTAAACGAGGTCAATAAGTGACCTGGATCCAGTTAGTGTTCTTTAAGGGAAAAGAGATTAAAGAGCTCTGTCAATTGCTTTCTCTCCCTGCACACAGAGGTACTGAGAGGACACAGCAAGATGGCTTCTACCTATAAGCCAAGAGAAGAGGCCTCAGAACCAAACTTACCTTGCTTGCAAGCATCTTGATCTTGGATTTCCCACCTCTAGAACTGTAAGAAATATATTTCTGTTGCTTAAGCCACCCAGTCTGTGGTGTTTTGTTATGGCAGCCCCAGCCAATTAACTCAGCAAAGAAAGCCAAAACCAAACTCCTTGCAGTAATATTAAGTTTTAGAAGACATATCATTAACATCATGAGATTGCAGGAATATTCAATGCATATCATTTAGGCTGACAGTTTTTCTTCAAAGCATAAATTAATTTTACTGTAATGACGATGCCTTCCTTAATGGCCATGTTTGTGCTTAATCTATGTAATTTTCCATAATTCATGAAAAAATAAAATAGAAAATACTTATTTTTGTGAAGCACAATTCCAGTCCAAATTCCAGTAGGACTGAAAGTGAAACTGGCATTCTTCTAATGCTGGAGGAATATCTAATATTATACATATTTTAGTACAGGATATTAATCCTTTATAATTCTGAAGATAATTATAGTTCAATCCTCTGGAAAACTGCAAGCTGAAAAATAGTTTCTATATTCAGGTTTCTGTCCAGTATCCATGTAGGCAAGTGAAAAAAAAATGGTAATTGGTTCAACTAACTTATTACAGATCGTGAAAATACACACAAAAAGTTCTTTACTAATAACAAAGGCTATATTTTAGGCAAGGACATAAAGGGAAGTGATTTGATATCTATTTGTACCTGGTCCTGATTATTATTTTATTTATCACAATATTACATTATGCTATATAAGAAATATAGAGTAGTAATTTAAAAGCATGATCTCAGTTTGTGCCAAGTGCTCACTTCTCAATCTTGTTTCTACTATATGTATAACTTGAAAAAATTCACTTTATGTTTCTAAGCTGATGATATCATGGATAAAATGAAAATATTAATTTCTACATCATTTATAAAGTCTTTTGTATAATTTTTAAAACAAAGGTTCAAAAAAGTTAAGTCATATTTCAAGTCCCACAATTAAGGAATAAATCTACTCAACCCTGTTTAGAGTTTAAGCAGATCAGCAGAGCATAGAGAGTTTGGGGAAGTAACCACTTGCCACCTCCCAAGTGTTGAGGAAGAAACTGTTAGAAGTGTAGGTGGCAATGTTAGGAGAAAACATTGCTCCCCAGAATCTGGAAAACTGCCCTTCCTCCTGCAGCTCCTTTCTGGCTGAAGCATTTCTTGTCCAATTTAGCACTGCCTCTGTGATGGCACACTGCACCTTTCCACCCATAGCTAAATGGAAGTGCCAGGGGCAGGAATGACAGCAGGTGGTATGATTTCAAAATAAGATGAGAGAAATAGTAAAGGCCAAATAAATAAATAAATAAATAACAGGAGAGAAGCTGACTGAGAAAAGATTAAGGTAAGCAGGATATGAAAGGACAGGAAAAATGATAAAAAAGAAGAGCAAATTATAATAAGGAAAAATATGAATAGAGAATAAATAAATCAATAGCTAACTTTTAAGAAAAAAAAAACAAAAAGGAAATATAGAACAATAATTACATATGACACCCTTATCTATTTTACCAACTCAAGAAAAAGAAAAGGTAGTATGTTTTATTATTTTTACATAAATAATATATGCGAAGCTGGTAAATATTGTCTTTGTTCTCCCATTTTCTACCCAACTACTGAAACCCTTCCAGTGAGCCAAAAGAATCACTTCTGCAAACACTCTTCACTTTTCTTGTTCAAACACACACCTCTTTTTCTGGAGGACACTGCTGCTCTACAACCTCTCAGGGACAGCTGCTGCTCTTCACAGTTCTCCTCCACTGGAAGAACTGCCTCTCTTCCTCCTGCCTCTCGTTGGTCGTTGGTCTAGTGGGATAGGTAAGAGGGTGACCCTTTGTTCAAACCCTTCCCCGCCATCCTCCCTGAAAGCCTTCAAATTTCAATCTCATGGTAGATGTTATCACTCACTACACAATTTGCCTCATGGTTGCTGTTATCTGCTAAAGTCCAGGTAAAACATGCTCCACAAAGATGTGAGCTCCTTCCTTGGTGTCATTCTGTCCAGTATTATCCCTGCCTTAATGGGTGAGATTTCTAAGCACACATAAATGATTCCATGACACTCTTGACCTTTGAGTTCTTTGAATACACACCTTGCAATGATCCTGCAGTTTCATAACACCTCAATCTTATGCATCATACCACCTCCTTTCTTTATAACCCATGACCTGTGGTGTCCCGACTTCAAATGTATTTCAATCTCACTAAGACCTCATAAGAGCATCTGGAGTATATGGAGTCTCAAGTTTAATCAGACTTTTTAAGAAAAATAATACAAAATTATGAATGTAAAATGAAAGTAAATTTAGACTGAGAAAAGATATTACAGCAAACTATACGTTTTAGAAAGTTGACACATGACCTAAACCTCACACAATCAAAAAAAAATAATATTTCTATCAATTAACTCTCCTTATAATATTTATAATATGTTTTAGCTTAGATTGCAGGTATTCTTACTTGCATGTGTCTTATACAAGGCCCTGCAGCAGGCAGGATATGTGTATGTGTATGTGTGCTGTGTTCTCATGATCATACATTTTAGGAAAACATGTGAATATAAGATAATTAACCATTAGTGCCTAAAAACATTGTCTTTTTTCATTTCTCTTCCTTCATACTTCCCTTCATTTTGGGCGGGGCACTAGAGTGTCTATGGATATTTCAGAGAACTAAGAGGAAACAGAATTGGAGATACCTTTAGGTGAGGTTTAGGGGAGCATATCTATGGGATTCACAGTCACTACCAAATGTGATAAGTATCTTAGAGTAGAAACAGCTTCCAGGAATACTTGTATCCACTATGCCAAACTGTCCACTGTGCCAGTCTTCCCTGACATTGTGATACAAAGGTATGGGGCTAGAAGTGGTGCCACATTCTGAGGAGACATCATAACCTCCTAGCATTGGATGTTTGTGGGTAGTGAAGAAGAAGCAAGGTTTGAACTACACAGAGCCAAAAGTTAGTCACTACAAAATCCTGCCAAGTATTACAGGTCATATATGCAACAAGTTTCATAGAATTATCTTAAGTTGTAGGACAACTCCGAAATTTTTCACGAAATTATAACTAAATTATAAAAATGAAGGAAAGCTTTTTAAACTATAATTTAATAAAAATAAATTTCAATCACTCCTAATAAAGGAAAGAATAAGTATTTTCCATATTATCAACAGAAAATAATATTATATAATAATTGGCATCGAGGTTAAAAAAATGTAGGGAAAAAGTATTACAGATGTAGGTAAGGCAGTTAATTGAAAATATTATTATGCTCTTTTCTAAATTGTATGCTCTTATGCTATTTATCAGTTTCCATTTTTTCTCATTCTAAATAAATATTCAACTCTGTACCTAATATGCATTCAAATTTTGAATTCTTTTTCTTGGAGAGAACCCTCAAAATTGCATAAGCTTCAGGCCCGATAAACCCTAAATCTATCCCAATACAATCCATGTTTGGGTCCAGGCTAGTATATCCAACTGCCTAGTCATCTGCATGTCTAATAGACAACTCAAATCCAAAATGTTCAAAACTATACTCCCAATCCTCCCCAGCCCCCTCCAATAAACTGTTCCCCATTAGCCAGCCATTTGATGATAAAACATTCCCTTAATTGCTCAGACCAGAAACCTCTGAATTATTTTAGATATCTCCCTTTCTCTAATCCAAATATTAGGAAATCTTTTAGGACAACTTTCAGCACATATCCAGAACCAAGCCACCTGTTGTCATTTCACTACACCACTCTGGTAAGGGCCATAGTCACAGATGTGAGTTCGATGATTGCAGTAGCCTCCTAAATGTTCTTGAGTCCACTTTCACCCCTACATTCTGCTCTAAACACAGAAGCTAATGTCGTCCTATTAAAAATGCAAGTAATATCATGCCATTCCTTTGCTAAACCTTCTAATGTCTCTGCATCTCACTCAGAGAAAAGGCCAAAGTTCTACAAGAACTTCCATGAGCTGCAAGGCCCCATCACTGTTAGGTCCCTGATCTCCTCTCCTGCAACTCTCCTCACTCCACTTCACTAGAGCAACACTGGCCTCCTTGCTGTTCTCACTATCACCCTGGGGACCCTGCACCCTTTTTTTTTTTTTATTTATTTTTTTAATTTATAATAATTACAATTCATAGTGCCCATATATAGCATCTTGTTACAAACTGTTTGCATACAAAGTATATTCGTACAATTCAGGTCTTCAATCATGCATTTAGGAAAATGATATCCATCTCATTCAACTACCTTTTTTTTTTCTCCCCCTCCCTACCCGCTTGCTCCCTCCCTTCCCCTCCCTTCCCTTTGACCATTCTAGTGTTCCTGCACTCTTTTTAATCCATCCGAACTATTCTTCCCTCTTGGCTAATCCTCACCTCCTTCAAGTTTTGCTCATAATCACCTTCTCAGTGAAGCTTACCCTTAACATCTATTTCATGTTAAACCCTATTTTTTTCTAAGCCCTTATTACCCCTCATTCTCTTCCACTGATATTTTTCCTGTAGCATTTAAATACCATGTAATTTACTTATGATGTAAATTTAAGAAGGCAGGGATCTTTGATTTGTTCACTGATGTATCCCAGGTACCTAGAACAGTGCTTGATAGTTTTGGATGTTCAAGAAATATTTATTGAATAAATAAACGTTTCCATTAAAAGGGTGATTTTTAAGTAAAATGTATAGATGGCAGGCATAATAATGCATTATGCTACTAAACACAGTAAGAAAAGGATGGAAAAACTAATGGCCACAAATCATGGCAACAATACTAAAACTCCATATTCATGGCTATGGAATTGTAGAGAAAATATTTTCATGTTTCTGCATGGTTAGGGAATTCTTAAGCAAAACAATAACAAAAAAACAACAAAAAAAACTGGAATCTGGGTTAAGGGTTGACTGAATAGAGACCTGAGAAATACAAACACTTATCTCCTAGAGCTATGTTTACATTTTGAAGCAGAACAAAATCCCAGAGATAATATATTCTAAAGGGACTTTCCCTTTCTCTTCACAGAGAGAATTTGTTTATCTGTGGCAGACACCCCCTCTCTTAGGAGAGGTGGAGACAGCCATGTAATAGTTCCTATATAAATTCCCAGATTCCTCATTTCAGAGCTCTCCTCCTGTGTGCACAACTGTGTACATCCTTTTCTGAAGAAGACGAGGGCATGGATAGCCAATGTGGCTATGGCTATATGAGATAATAATAGTTTTCCTTCTGGGCACATGGAGCATGCCTATAATCCAAGCAGCTTGGGAAGCTGAGGCAGGAGGAACATGAGTTCAAAGCCAGCCTCAGCAAAAGCGAGGTGCTAAGCAACTCAATGAGACCCTGTCTCTAAATAAAATAAAAAATAGGGCTAGGGATGCGGCTCAGTGGTTAAGTGCCCCTGAGTTCAATCCCCAGTACCAAATAATAATAACAATAATAATAGTTTTCCTCTGATCCAAAAACCTAATGTTTCTGTTGAAGAATAAATAAATAAATACAGATATTTAAAACTTACCAGTGGATTCAGGAGATTTTCTACAAAAATTATATAAGATAATATAATAGATGTAAATATTAAACACAAACACAATATCTGTCATGTAGTAGACACTAACACATGTCAGTTCTCTTTTCCCTTCACAATGCTAATCTTATGTGGCTTCATAGAATAAGAAAGGGGAATGAAAATTTTCTGTCCATTTTATTGTCTTCCTGCTTCTCTCACTATTACCAAGTTTCCTATAATGACCCTTGCCTTAAAACTAGAGAATCACTTCGGATCCTGCAGAACATTGTATATACATGTTTCCAGATTACCATTAGTATGAATTTTCCTACATTATATCCAAAATTGAATTTTTCATCCTGGTTTATTCATGTAAGAAGACAAAGAATTCAAGAAACTAATGATGTCATTGGACTGAAAGGACTTAATAATTATAATCCTCATCTGAATTGCTTTTCAAGATTATATGGAGAAAGCTGTTATAAATAAAAAAGAAAAAAAAACTTCATTAAAAGAGGGAATGCTTTCTAATGGACAAATCTTAAGTTAATCAAAATGTTTAAAAAGAATCAACTTTATATTTTGTTAAAAACCCAAAAGTTAAAAATATAGTCATATTGATATGAATACATTTTGAAACATTAGTAAGCATAAAACAGTGCAATTAAGAAAAAATATTTTGAGACAAGTACAGAACACTAGAATTTATTCAGAATTTATCCTGCAATTGAAACCATTCCTAAAATTTAGGCTTAGAACTAAAAATGAAATTATTATTTTCTTTTATCTTATAAAATCTTATTTAGTGCCTTGTTCAAGTAAGCTAACAGTTATCGTACTTCTCTCTCTAGTCTGTCAGAAGTCAAACTCCGTTTCTCTGAAACTTACTGAGAATGCATAATGAATTCTGAGAAAAAATAAATGCAGTTAGAATACAGTCATCATTGGAAAAAATATCCTAGAAAAACCTCAGGGCCTTTTCTAAAAGTTAAGATATGTCAGTTGCAAGGAAATAAAATTTCTCCACAAAGAAAAACAAAGGGTTCATTAAAGGTAATATTGCTTTCTTAGAACAAATCTTATTAACAAATCCTGTATTTTTGACATGTTCAAATAACTATCATGTTAGGCAGACTCAGAATATTCTAATTATATAACAAATATCAGTACTGAAACATTTCTGGATGTGGCATTGGTCATAGCATGTGAAACATCTACAAAATGCAATAAGGAAAGAGGTGCATTTGGTGACTATGCTTAATAATAGTATTTATAAACTACTTTATTTAGCATGCTTAGAGGGGGTCAAAATATCTACTTTCAAAGAGAAGTGTATCTTTTATTCCCTGAAATGAATATGCCACAGCTGGTGCATAATTACTAAGTTGCTACAGCCATTTAGATGTGTCAGTCACAGGAAAAGGTCAAGTACATTAAGCTGAATAAGCATGTGATCTTTAATTCCATGGAGACTCCAACAGAGTCAGAAAACATAACAAGGCATCATTTATCAAAATATATCAAAGAATTTTAAGTCTAACTGAAATTCTCTGCCGAAGGACAGCAACAAAGAGAAAAAAAAAAGGTCTGAGTGAGTGTGCATATACAGCAAATAGGTATTATTAGGATACTGCACTGTTGATCTTTGTGTTGTTTTGCTAAAAGCAAAAAGAAATTGTTAAACCAGTGCTGGTCACATTCACCTGGCTCTGGGGCCATATTTGTAGTAATTACAAAACAAATGGCCTCATTACTGACTATTCTAGATAGAAAATAGAAATGTTGAAAGCCCTGCAGTTGCTCATTAAAAAAAAAAAAAAAAAAAAAAAAAAAAAGGCTTAGTCCAAGATATACTATGAGTTTAAAAGGTATTGGTGCATGTTTTCAAACTACTTCTTACATGTTTATTACACCATCTTAAGCAAAACATAGCAACTAAACCAACTTTGTATCTTGAAATAACAGTGTCATTTTTAATCTTCAAACATAGTAAGCACTCAACATTTCTTGAATAGGTGAATAAATCCTAATAACTTGTTTTCTCATTTTAAAAAGACATGAGATTTCTCAACTTTGGTAGGTTGCAGAAGGGCTTAATGTTCAATGTTTACAGTGCTCAGAGATTTTAGAGCTCCAATCCATCAAAACACTGGATAATAAAGATTGCGTATAGGACATAATCTCTGCACTTAAAAACGATAACCATCCAGGGGCTATAATGGAACTCAATGGTAAGAGCACTTGCCTAGTACATGTGAGGCCCTGGGTTCCCTTCATGGCACTGAAAAAAAAAAAAAAAACAAAAAACAAAAAACAAAAAACAACAACAAAAAAAAACCAACAACCATCTACTAGTTGGAGAACCTAGTATAACAATTGACAATGAAAACACTGCCAAATAATACAAATTAGAATGCAAGTAAAAAGCATTAAACATTATTACAATCTGTAAAGAAGTAAATGTTATGTGGTACCAGTCATTAAATGCTATACGAGTTCATAATATCAATCAAAATCACCTGGGCAATTAGGGAAAGTGTCCATGAAGAAGGTGGACTTGAGTTGGTCTTTAATAATAAGTAAGTTTTGGATTAATAAAAAGAGGAATTGAAGTTTAGAAAAAGGAGACAATGTGAGCAAAAACAGAAGAACAATTTGGGAGAAAAAATGTGAAGTTCATTCTGGAACAAGAAGTTAAGTCAAGGTAAAATAGAGCATATATTTTTATAATCACAAAAGTTTGCAGTTTCACTGGTATTTTAAAATATTTATGTTTGGGGCAGGGGTTGTGGCTCAGTGGCAGAGCGCTTGCCTAACATGTGTGAGGCACTGGGTTTAATTCTCAGCACCACATATGTTAGGACAAATAATGCATACTTGAAGAAGGCAGGAGACTGGAGGTCAGTAGGCTTTTCTTTAGCTGCGGAGTCAATTGGTGGAACCCTGGTGTGGCTCATTTTGGGGGGAAGAAAATGGTGGCCAGCTAAAGCAAGGGTCTGGGTTATATAGGCTTCCTTTAGGATGGGACAGGAGGGCAATTCCTAGGGTCCATGTATTGGGGTCCTGATGACCCATTAGGATGGGACAGGAATGTGAATAGGGAATTTCCTGGGGCTTATTGTACTGGCAGCAAGTGACCCATTAGGGTGTGTGTGTGGGGGGGTCAGGTGACAGTCAAGTGCAAGCTCCTTTTATGTTCTTTCTTCTGGCTGAGGCCTGGGATTTTTTTTTTTTAATATTTATTTATTTACTTTTAGTTGTACACAATGCCTTTTTATTTTTATGTGGTACTAAGGATGGAACCCAGGCCACGCACGTGCTAGGCAAGTGCTCTACCTCTGAGCCACAACCCCAGCCCCTGAGGCCTGGGATTTTAAATGACAAAAGCTTAGGGGAAATGTCCCTGGACTTATTTTCCATAATTTTCAGCATATAAATAATTTTTTTGACAACTAAATTTTTTTTAAATTTATGTTTTATAGTTTTATTTTTTAAGGAAGAGAGAGCAAATAGATCAACATATGTTCTGGGATACTTTAAAAATGAATGCAAAAGAGAATATGAGAACAGTATTTACCTACACCCTCAACCCCATTTTAATTAAATTATGATTTCTCAGCATCCTGCTACTTTGCTCCAGGGGAGTTGATCAGAAATGAACAAAAATGTAAAACTGCTAAAAATTTCCAGGTTTAGTTTTGTATTAATTTAAAAGACGTGTGCATATGTAGAAAGAGCTCATTCTGGGAATAATGGTAATTAAGGACAGAAGGGCTTGTTTGGAAAAACAGAGGAGTCATTGAGGAGAAAACAGGAAATTTCCAGGAGGCACACTGATGGAATTCAACTGGGAAACTGAAGGGATAAAACAAAATACTTGGCATTTCTGTAACAATGTTTACAAATAAGAAATAGTTAATGCTGTAGATTTTGTAAAATGCCACAGTGTTTCAGTAGCTTCTTCCATCAGGAGGTGGACTCTATTCCTCCAACTCTTGACTCTGGACTTGGACATATGACTTTCTTTAACCTATGGGACGTTGGCAAATGTGACACAAACCATCTGAGTATGTCCAGACTAGCCTGCTGGATGATGGGAGAACATGTAAAGAGAAACCCTAGTTGACAGCCGCTGGGGAGGACTTAAAGCAGCCAGCCTCGGCTGCCTAATCATCTGCTCACTGCCACGCAGGAGCCAGCTGACCCAGATCAACAGCATTAACTAGTTGAGCCAATCCAAATTGACAACATACAGAATTTTTGACCTAAATAAAATGGCTGCTGTTTAAAGTCACCAAGTTTGTGGAAGTTTTGTTGAGAAAGCAAAATTATTTGGAAGACAAAATAAAAAATTGTAAAGGATGGATGGACGGGATATAAAGTAGAGCATTAAAAGAAATAGGAATAAAAGGAAATAAAATAATGGCATTCACAGGTAAATGGATGAAGTTGGAGAATATAATGCTAAGTGAAGTTAATCAATCTCAAAAATCCAAATATTGAATGTTTTCTCTGATATAAGGAGGCTGATCCACAGTGGTGTTGGGTCGGGGTACATGGGAAGATTAGAGGAATGCTAGAAAGGTCAAAGGGAAAGGAGGGGGAAAGGGGGAGGGAGGGGTAAAAAAAAAAAGGTGGTTGAATAAGATGGATGTCATTATCCTAAATGCATGATTGAAGATTTGAATGGTACGAATATACATTGTATACAAACAGTGTTTTGTAAAAAGATGCTCTATATGTTTATTATGAATTATAATGCATACTATTATTATAAATAAACAAATTTGAATTTAAAAAAATTTAAAAAGAAAAAGAAATAGGAAAAGGATTCTGATTAGAAAACAACAGGAAAATGTTAACTACGGAGAGACATGCCAAAGAAGGTATGTTAACAAGAAAGAATATGTAAACAGTATTGTGAACAGTACTGATAGGGATAACAAGCTATATAAGAACCTGTGTAAAGATACAAACTGAGGATACCAGAAATGGCAAACAAAAGGCAAAACTTGTGCTACCAGCATGGTTCCTGCCTTAGGCTGAGGGGCAGCACTGCCCCAGGGTTGGAATGTACAGTGTTACAGCTGAGGGCAGCAGGAAAGAGGTCACAGTGCCAGCATCCAGGGCTGCCAACAGCCTCACCAATTGGGCAGGTGGAGGAGACTCTGGGTAGACCAACAGCCTACTATGGTTCAAGCAGCATAGGATCCTAGAGATGCTGTTGGTCAAGGACAAAAGCTCTCAATTACTTTCAAACGTGTTTCTTGAAAACAATTTGCAGACTTGAAGAAATTTACATAGAGATATGGGAGGCAGAAGTTTAGCCATCAACATGCATTTTCAAGGAAGTAAAAGAAGAACTTAGAAGCATAAATGAAGATGTTGAAGCAAAAAGCAGCTGTTGTCAAAATATGACAAGTCATCTACAGGTAGAAAAGAAATAGTCTCAAGATTTAATAGTAAAACCATTAAGCTTCTGGCTGAAAGTCAAATTCAAAAATAAGAGCACAGATTGCAGATGCCTTCTTATACAAGTTCCAAATGACTTCTTCTGAAACGACTCAAGGTACAAGAGAAGAACTTATTACTAAGGATGTTTTCAAGGCATTAGAAAGTGTAAAACATTAATAATTATGTCAATGTTCTCTTACCTGCATATCAACAAACATTAGGTTTATAAATTATGGAACAGAAGGCCTTGTTTCAAGAAATGGCTTGTGAAAGACTTTACCAGTTGGCTCAAATTGAACGAAGAACCTTGACACAAAAATCATGTGACACATCTCCAGCATTAACTAGGATGGTGGAAGCCCTGCCAGGTATATCTTAGATGAATTTGGAATAGCCAGAGGAAGTAAAAGTATATATGGATTTACTGATGCTCTTACAAGAGGGGGGCCAAGGAGGTACACTTAGATCCACTGAAATCCACTCACATGACCCTTTAAGCAGAAAATTTGTTAGCTTGCTTCATCAACCTACTGCTTCTGAAATGAAATACTTTCAATCTCTCTTGAAGCATGTAAATACACGATTTTAGAGAAAATATTCAAGAAGTTGCTGAACAGATCACTAAGGGGTGCATGCAGGCCTTTAAACGTTCAAATTGAATAAGTAATACTTGCTAAACCTGGGGAAGTTTTAGTATATAAAATTTCCAATCTTCTGAAATATTACCAGTGGTATTGTTGTAAATAGTGCAACTGCATTGTTGACACCATTCTTTGCTAGACAAATAGGAAATATTGAAATATTTCTCAATAGTTTGAGTCTTCATACCAGTAAATCAAAGGACAAGATTGAATTCCCACCACCTGACTTTGCACCAAGTTGGGCACTCAGTCAGACAGTCAAGTTGCTGCATGAAATTTTGGATGTTTCTTTGGTCATACCCTTAAATGCTCACCAATCTGATTTTGAGCAGGTTTTATTATGTGTCTTGGATCCTCTCCACCAGATATGTGCTTATATCAGCCAACAGTTTAGGCACAGCTGATACGGTCACTTTCATGGTCAATGCCCTATTTATGATAAGGACAATATTAGGTCTATTTGAATTCATTGGCAGACACAAAACACCTAGCACCTGATGTACATTTGGACACTTATAAATGAGCAAGCCTCTTGTGTTTTAACTAGAATAGGCTTGAGTTATATCTAGAACACTTTTCAGCATTGTAAACCTGAACAGAGCTTTTTAGCCAATATGCCAAACTTGGATTCTGTGTCACTGAGGGCTGCAGTGGTTCAGTTTATTACCTGTCAGTGCCAGAAAACCTGTTAATGCCACTGCTGAACCTTTTTCTAAGTACCACAGTGAAAGAACAGATACTAAAACAGTCTACAACACTACTCTGTAGGGCCTATGGTGAAGAGTGTGCTGCTGTGAGGCATTCAGTCAATAAACACAGAGATGTAGAGAGCCTTCTATGCTGATCACTGCACCAAATACAAACACTTCTCTCCTGGTTATGTTATTTGATTGTATTAGCAAAATATTGCATCCCTAAAATATTGAAGCCTGTCTTATTTTTTAGCCTACTAACCTTTACTTAGAAATTTGACAGAATTTTCTTTGCATTGTAAGTTTGTAGGTCCCAATTAATTTAATTACATGGAAATAAGTAACACATTGACCTAAATTAGTATTGCTCTGATCTGATTTCTATAGAGATTTTTTGTTAGCCACCTCTCTAGCTCTACAGTTTCCCCTTTATTCTAGAACATAAATGTAAAAGTTAGTATGAGGTATTTTTTACAAGAATAATTCTAAATTAATAGCATATAAAAATTTTGTCAAAGCCGGGCGTGGTGGCGCACGCCTGTAATCCCAGCACTTTGGGAGGCTGAGGCAGGAGGATCGCGAGTTCAAAGCCAGCCTCAGCAATGGCGAGGCACTTAGCAACTCAGTGAGACCCTGTCTCTAATAAAATACAAAAAAAGGGCTGGGGATGTGGCCCAGTGGTCGAGTGCCCCTGAGTTCAATCCCTGGTACCAAAAAAAAAAAAAAAAAAAAATTTGTCAAAACTTAGGAATTAGTATAAAATGTGACCTAACAAATATTTCTTTACCTAAAGAAAAAAAAAAGGAGACAAAATCGAAGGCAGAATATAAATAAATGCCAAGTCATATGGAACTTAAAATAGCTGTAAGGGTTTAAAGCCCAACAAGAATATAGCCCTTTGGGGAACCTGTTAGTGCAAAAAGAACAGGACAAACACTAACTTCATGAATCAGCTCAGGCTTTATTAAGGAATGAAGTTTCACACAGGAGCAGGGGATGCAGGGACGAAATGATGCTGTGGTAGGACCCACTTTCCTGGTGGAAAATGAGCCCTGGAATAAAGAAAGTTCCTGGGTTGACATAGGTTATTCTGAGAGGTGGTCTAGTGAGCATATCAATTTTCTTTGGGTACCCAGGAATTTGGAGTTTGTTTATAAATCAGTGAAGGAGTCAGTTTTAGTGCTGAAGAATTAAGGGTCTGTTTTACTGGGCGAAATGGAACGGAGTCTAGAGTCAATGGTCAGTTTCTGAAATTTATTGTACTGAACCTGATAGAGGGCTTGGGGTCAGTGGTTGGTATCTGGGAAGGATTTGTTTACAGAATGGTTAATGCTATGGCTTCTTCCTGAGACTGCCTTTTCAGGTTTGATGGACACCTCTTCCTCAGGGTTTGTTTTATTACCAGGAAAGAATGTATTGGGAAAGGATCAATGCTCTCCATGTCTGGCTTTCCTTCTCACTCCCCTTTCCCCGGTTTCACTACTTTTGGGGTTTGTCATTTTCCATATCTAATAGAACCTATATAATGCACCATCTACTATGCTAAGTGTTTTTTTAACATTATCTCATTTAATTTTTACAAAATTCCTGTAAAGTCCATTTACAGATAAGGAAACAGCTTCAAAAAAAGCAACTTGCCAGTAAGTAGGCTGTGGAGATTTGCTATACAATATAATGCCTATTGCTACTTAAATTTTTCTTATATCTTCTGTTCTGATCTTAACACATACACACACACACACACACACACACACACACACACACACACAAAATAATGACAATAATAATACAGCAGGAGGAAACTTTAGGAAGTGATGCATTGTCCAGCAATATCCTACATAACTGCTAGTATACCCTCACTTAGCACCTTATATATTTATAAATTTTCAAAATCTCAATTAAGTGGCATTATATAATTAGGTATATAATACCTATGATACGTTCTAGAGGCCAAAACGTGGTCCATATCTATATTCCCAGGACCTGGCATACTAAAATCTTAGTGTTTCTTGAATAACGTACGCATCTAAAGATTTTTCACAGCATTATATGCTGTAGTAGGCTGAAATATTTAAAAAGTATAGCTCACAGAGGAGAGGCCTTGAAGGAAAATAGTATCTGTATTGGCAGGTGAAAATAGATTGCATGACTTATAAAGGGAAGTGCAGGAATACAGAACAGAGATATATCGTATTAGCATCCTTCACTGGTTCTTGGCAGAAAGTACACAGAAATTTTATTTCCTTAAACATTCATTGTAATAAATGAATATAAAAAGTATCTTTTATCTTTCAGTGATTTTAACAGAATATGGTAGATGACAACAGTTACTTGTGCTCTCCCACATACAACCCTGGCAATAGTGGTGTTAACCTTACACCTGCTCACCAAAACCAGTGTGCACCTCTCTCCCTAACTCTGTGCTCAGTGAAAACACTTCAGTAGCATGAAATTAACCACAAAGAAAGCACATAACCACAGAAATTAGCAAATGGTACAAATCAAAGCTATTGGGGAGGTGGGAGGGCAGACAGGGAACAGGGATTACAGAGTACCACTGCCTGGTCCCTGTGGGGACATATAGGTGGAAATTCCTAAGTTTCTTCTTTTTTATAAGTTGTTGAAATTTTTCTGTACTCAAAAGTAGTCTGATCACTTCATTATTATAAGGTTGACTTCACTTTCTCATAAGGATTGCTTGAGTAGTTTTGTGAAGAGAGTAAAAGAATAACTGTGGGCAAGGCAAAAGCATGAGATAAAAGGTTGATGTTGAAAGTGAAGTTAAGGGTCATATTCCCTCCTGCATTTGTTTTCATCCTCTAATTTACATAGGTCCCAAAGAGTATTTTAGGAAGACAGGAAGCTAAACCCTAATGTCTTCACTTTGAAATACGAAGTCATTAAATTTCTTCTGAAGGAGTATATTTCCTTAAATGAAGAAGGCAGGCAGAAATTGATAATAATCCTCCACCAGCAGTTCCCCTCAAGAACAAACACCAAGGCAGAGAGAAAGGGCTGGCAGTTTCCCAAACTCACAAACTCAGTAGCAGCCTTTACATTATTAGTGTGCATGCATGTGTGCCTGCACATATGTGGATGTGTGTGCATGTAACTGGTTCTAAGTCTATCATGTGATGAACGCCAAAGGCCTTAGAGATGATGTGTATGTGTGCCTTAAAATAAATAAAATAAAAGACTTGGGTCACTGAGAAGTATGACACTTAAGACTCAAGGCAGATTTTGCTTTGTATATGCAGAGGGAGAGGTTATGGGGCTGTGTAGGAACACTAGATAGATAAACCATAGAAGGAGCGACAGTTTTAGTGGACACGGCCTTACACATGTGATGGCAGGCATCTACATAACTTCAGTGGCAACTTGTATCATTCCCACTGCCCTCGATGCCACCAGACTTCAACCTGGCAGTAAAAGAAGCAGAGTTAATTGACTAGGTTATCCAGTATTAAGCATTTATTTAGGTTAAACTTGAGAGTCATATCTAGTACACAATCTTCAAATTTTTATCTCTTTTGTTCACTGCTCTATTTCTAGTACCTGGAACAGTGTCTAGCACTAACAACGGTCACCCAACAAAGAGTTTGCAAGAATGGCTAAATTAATAGATCTGAAATCCCATTCTTCTCACCAAACAGGTTATGTATCATAAACTTATCCAACCCTTTAGACTAAGTAAATCTAGAGATCCTTGGGAGGAGAATCCCAGGAGGAATACCATACTTCCAGAAAAAGGCAGGACCTCTGAGTACTTTAAAGGGCTGGGAATATAGCTCAGTTGGTAGCATGCTTACTTCACATGCACAAGGCCTTGGGTTCAATCCCCAGCACCACAATAAATAAATAAAAAACAAAGGATTCATATGTGAACCAAATATCAACAAATTTTGTATCTCAAGATGATAAGCCTGACATACTCTATTAAAAATATCAAGTCAAATTTGATGGCATTTTTTTCCATATCTACTTTAATTTGAACTGCTTTTTTCCTCATGAAAGGTATAAAACTGCTCTCTGTAGATTTTACAAGGCATAAACAATTTATATGACATTTTGAACACCTTCATCTATACAGAGTAAGGAATCATTTCTAATTTTGAAATTAATAAACTTCTGTTGTCAGTGCATGTGAAAACTAAAAAGCTTTAAGTATTTAATCTTTAAACAAAGCTAATTAGGAACTTATGTTCTAATGTATACTCCAGAAGCTCATAGAATTTAGAGCTGGGGAATGCTTTAGAAATCACCTGGTAGAAACATCTCATTTTAATATGAAATAAGCTGAGGTTGAAGAAGTTAACTCAACATTTCTAAAACCAAATATTGCTAAGTAGCCTTTTCCATTATTGGGCAATTAAAACAACTCAATCATTTTTTTCTAACATAGAATCCTACTATTTCTGTTTATAAAATGAAAGTATATACAATCTTCCATCTAACAGATTTTCAAATACTTTTAGTAGTCATGTTCTTTTTAAGTATTTCTTTAGCATTTTCCTCAACTAATATTTGTGTTAGTTGTATTATCTCTACTGCAATCATATTGAATCCTTCAGTGTGTCTACCTTAGGTGTATCCAATAAAGGGCTACAGAATACACCTGGGCAATTTGGTTTTGCAAATATGGGCACCCACAGCATTTATGGGTGAAAATAGCATTCCAGGAAGTGAATAATCCAAGGACAACATGAAGAAGAATTTTAAAAAACAAAGACAATATGGAGAAAAACCAATGTTTAAAAGAGAGTCGAGTTGTCAAAAGTTTAAAGAAATAAATAGAACCTCTCACTACCTTAATAGGAATGTATAAATGTGCGATGATTCTGGAAGATGGTATAAAAACATATGTAAAATTTGAGCTTTAAAACATTTGGATGAGAATTTACATTGGTACGATCATCAAGTGCACAGAATGTATATACAACAATACTCATAGGAGTTTTGTTAAGAGAACAGTGAGAAAAAATCAAAATGTGCATTAATAGGGGATTGATTAAACAAATCAAGGTACAACCATGCAATGATGTGTTCTGTAGCAACTGAAATGTGATATCTACATTATTTACATGAAAATATCCTGATTTTTAATTGAAAAAAAGAGCCATTTAAAAGATCAAACATGTACCATAATTCCATTTATATATAATTTAGTTATAATTATTTGTTTATGACATATAATTAAATTAGTGTTCTATTCATAACATCAATCCTGTTATTGTTTTCAGAATATTTATAGTAATTACTCTTGAGTGGTGGGATTTCTGAGGTTGCTTTGTTTGCTTTCTTTATACTTTTGTATACATCTTAGAGATTTAAAAACATTATATAAATTTTTAGTTGTTGATGGACCTTTATTTTATTTATTTATATGCAGTGCTGAGAATCAAACCCAGTGCCTCACATATGTTAGGCAAGCGCTCTACCACTGAGCCTTAACCCCAGCCCCATCTTGGAGATTTCTAATTATTTATATTATTTTAATAATTTTTATAATAATAAAGCTATTTTTATTTCAGGAAAAATCTAGAAATTTTAGAAAGGGTTGGAAAAATTGGCAGAATGAAATAGAAAAATAATAGCAAGGAACATGTTGTGAGAAGAAAGGAAGCCAAGACAAGAAAGATGAAAGAAAAGAGTGATATGAAAAGAAAGGTGCTGTCAGAAGTTTTTTAAAAGCCATAGGGAGCCAGGTGCGGTGGTGCAGGCCTGTAATCCCAGCACTTGGGAGGCTGAGGCAGGAGGATCGCGAGTTCAAAGCCAGCCTTGGCAATTTATTGAGGCACTCTCACAACTCAGTGAGATCCTGTCTCTAATAAAATACAAAAAAGGAGTGGGGATATGGCCCAGTTGTAGAGTGCCCCTGAGTTCAATCCCTGGTACCAATAAAATAAAATAAAATAAAATAAAATAAAATAAATAAGTAAAAGCCATAGGGAATTTGGGGCTGAGGACAGAGGGTTACTATACTTGGCAATTCAAAGTACTATTTTAATAACAAGATAGAAAGCAGATTAAGAAACCTAAAGAGAAAAATCAATGAGACAGCATGACAGAAATAAGCCATTCACATTTAAACAATGTCTCAACCTTGTAAATAGGTCTTTTGTTTTCATCATCAATATTGTGATTAATTTCATTGGCAGTGTTGGCACTATAGCTTTGGATTCATCATAAAATGCTTTCTTACTACAGTGTTATCTACTTAAATCATAACAATTTATCACTGCCACATACTGTTATACAAAGAAAAATAGAATATTTTTTAAATTGAGCCAAAAATTAGAAACCCTTTTGCTAAGAAGCCTGTAGTGTTTTTATTACAAGGTATTTCTAAGGTAATTTAGAAAGTTTGAAAGTAATAAAAAAAGAACGTTCATAATCTTCTCTTCCCCAGGGACCAGATGAAAGCTTATTTTATCAGCAGAAAATTAAAATTTTACGTTCTTCTCATCATGATTTCAATCATTTTGGCTTCCTTTATTATCTTCCCACCTGAAACTCATTAAGGGTTAGAAATAAGAGAGGAGTAAAGCTAAGAGAATCTGTTTCTTCCATCATGGTTTCAATGGTTGGACCCTGGGCAGTAGGAACACCTACGGAGCCAGGAAACAGGGAAGATAGGATGAGGGAGGAGACACAAAAACCAAGAGTGGAATGATGGTCATGAGGGGCTGGGAGCAGAGGGTGCCTGGGGTAATTGTTATCGAATAGAAAACTTCACTTAGGAAGAGCAAGTCCAAGAGGTACATTGTACAACATGGTAACTGTAGTTAATAACAATGTATTATATTCTTGAGAAACACTGAGAAGCACATGTTAATTGTTCTCACCCAAAAGTAATCTACCTGGCCTGGCACAGTGTCACATGCCTGTAATCCCAACAACTCTGGAGGCTAAGGCAGGAGGATGGCAACTTTGAGGACAGCACCCCAACTTAGCAAGGCCCTGCCTCAAAATAAAAAATAAAAAGGCTGGGGATATATGTTGCTCAGTGGTTAAGCACCCCTGGGTTCAATTCCCAGTCCAAAAACCAAAACTAAAACCTAAACAAAAACTTATGTGAGGTAAAGCATATGATTTCAGCCAGATTTAGTTATTCAACAATGTATATACTCTTCAAAGTATCATGTTGTACACAGCAATTACATACAATCTTATCTGTTGACTTAAAAAATAAATTTTCAAAAACAAATGGAGGAACAAACAATTTTATTCACTGGGCAAAAATATAAAAGAGAACATTTTCAGAAATTTCAGAATGCTGGATACCAGAAAGGAATTAATTTTATTAAGGTCCCAGCGATTCTAGTACTGCTAAAATTATGGGTATGTATTAGCCAAAAAAATCAAGAATATCGCCATTTTTTATTATTTAATACTTGTTCATTATTATCAGTATTTAAGTCAGTTGATATATTTAATGTGAATATTAATAGGTGAAATGGCCACAGTAATTTTTTTCCCAATAGTGTCTAGAACTCAAGTGCCTCAATGACAATACCAAAACCTAACCCTCCTTGGGGAAGGAAGAGCACAAAACACAAACTTGGCTCAGTGTCTTTACAATTAGCCTCATTATCCCATTTGTACTTAACTAATTATTGGCAAATGCTGATGACTTCCCAAAAAACTGTTCAAATGGACTGGTCATCTTGTTAGAGAGCCCTGTAGAAAGAAGATAACCCTGTGGAGACTGTGTGTCTTGTACAATTGACGAGCTTTCAGGATACCTCCAGGGGATTTGCATCCAAGAAGTGGGCTAAGTTGACATACTTCACAATGTCCCCTTCACAGTACTACTTCCACATTTTAAACTACATAACTAAAGAATGAACACACTAATTAAGTCTTGGATGTCTAGAAAAAACTCAACAAAAAGTATAGTGTTAATATAAACCTAGGTACTAGATATGAAAAGGCTTTTTGGTCACTAAGTGGTTTGTCTTCAAAGTGTTGAATGTTTTTCAATAAAAATATTTAAGGATTAATAGAACAATTTCTTTGCTCTAAAATTCCCTTTTAATATTTCTAGGATTATAGTAATGTAACAAGATGGAATTTCTTTTCATCTGTTATATCTCTGAAATGCTAATTGATATGAAATGTTATATATACTTACACAGAAACACACACACACAGAGTTCTCATTTACAGAGATTATGGCATAAATGTCACATTAAAGAGCAAATACCCCCATGTACTCTACTGTTCTTTTAATAGGTAGAGAATACCAATAAATAGAGCAAAATGAATTTATGTGAGTCACATACACAAATTATGTGAAATAATTAAATGAAGAACCATAGACTATGGTGTATCATTCGTCTGAGAGTTAATTTTAGGAATAAAAATGAAATTCATTATTAAAGACTTTTATTACTTTATTTAATTCTCATTACCAAGACACCCATAGGAAAATAAAACAGTTTATTATGAAATGTGAATAGGCATTAAAGATGGCTCAATAAATGAATGAAATTTACTGCTGGCTATTCCTTTCTGAAGTATCCAATATTATTATCCTCCCTAATTTTCATCTTCAAATGTCCAATGTGTTTGGCAGACAAAATATGCAATTTTAAAAGATTCTTATGCAATACCACTAGTTACTATCAGCTCACCAAATACCACTTACAATTATACCATCAATTGACCCTATATCAACAATACTAAGTAAGATTATTAATTTGTGGTACAGCAGAGAATTTAATATAAGAATATCAGGCTATTAAAAAAAACAATCTCCAATGAAGAGTGCCTTTCCTATTGAGGGGAATGAATCCCAGTTCAGTGGGACTTTGGTAACTATAAAACATTTCAAACTTAAAATCGTTTGGAAAACCATTGTAGTATCAGTACTAACCTAATTTACATGCCTCGTTGCTTCATTATAAGACAGTCTCACATTTTAAAATTAGTCATAAAAAAGTAAGTAAATTTGGCCAAGTCTTCCTTGTGGGTTTGAATCTCTGTCCTAACAGTTATTAGTCATTTGATCTGGGCAAGTTGTTTAATTTCCTGTACTTTAATTTATTCCTTTGTAAAATGGAGATAATAATGAAACTTGTATCATTGAATAACTATAAAATTAATCCATTCTCCATTATCTGACCTAACTCATGCAAAAATTTAAACCTCATCCCCAGTCATATTTTATGTGCTCCCATACAACCTCTGATTTAGCCATATCACATTTGCCATTCCCAGAATATAAAAGATCCTTTGTCTTTGACTTTAGAACTCCTATTCACCCTTCAAAGCACACCCAGTCTTTATGAAGCCAACATTTGTTTCTCCTAGCTAAATCCACTTTCTGCTTCTATTGACAGTTTGCATATTCTTCTTTATTATACAGAGATATATATATAAGCATCTTGAGGGCAGAGACTGCATCTTACTAATATGTATCTTTGTTCTTAAAATCTAAGTCTATAGTGTTTACCTAAAGACACATGGAATCTAAACAGCCATAGCTAATGAACAAGTCCTTATATTACTTAAAATTAAAATTTCAAAATTCCAGCTGAGCATGATGGCACACACCTGTTACAATAGTGACTCAGAAGACTGAGGCAGAAGGATCACAAGTTCACAGCAGCCTTAGCAACTTAGCAAGGCCCTGTTTCAAAATAAAACAAATATATAGAAAAGGCTTGTGATGTTGCTCGTGGTAAATCACCCCTGGGTTCAATCCCCTATATCAAAATAATAACAATAAAATAAATAAAATTTCAAAATTTGGTATCTTCAGCATAATCTTGTTAAGTTTTGATGATTAGTGATGTTGGGCATGTTAACATATCCCCATCTGCCATTTGTTTGTCTTCTTTGAAGAAATGTCTATTCCAGTATTTAGCCCACATTATATTCAGATTATTCATTTTTTGCTAATTAATTGTAGGAGTTCTTTATATATTTTGGAAATTAACCCCTTTTCAGATACATAGCTTGCAAATATTTTCTTTCATTTCATAGGTTGCCTTTAAATTATGGTTATTATTTCCTTTGCAGTGCAGAAAGTTCTTAGTTTCATGGAGTCTTGTCTATTTTTGCTTTGGTTGACTGCTGTTGTGTTTATATCCACAAAATCACTGCCAAGACCATGACATGAAGCTTTTCCTCTGTTTTCTTCTATTTTTACACTTGCTAGTCTTAGTTTTAAATATTTAATCTACTTTGAGTTGATATTTATGAGTCCAATTTAATTCTTCCACATGTAGATAACTGATTTTTATCGAAAAGACTATCTTTTATCTAGTATGTATTCTTGGCACCTTTTTCGATGATCAACTGACCACTAAACTGTGGCTTTACTTCACAGCTCTCTATTCTGTTCCATTGGTCTATGTGTCTGTTTCTAGGCTAGTACCATACTGTTTTGATTACTACAGCTTTGTGGTATATTTTGAAATCAGGCAATGTGATGTTTCCAACTTTGTTCATCATGCTCAAGAAGGGTTTGGCTATTCCAGGTCTATTGTGGTTCTATGTGAATTTTAGGATTTTTTTTCTATTTCTGGGAATAATGTTTGAATTTCAATAAAGATTGCATTGAATCTGTAGGTAATTTTGGTAATATGGACTTTTTTTATAGAATTAATTCTTCTAATCCATGAACAAAGGTTATATTTCCATTTGTGGCATCTTTAATTTATCAACATTTTATCATTCCCACAGCACAGATCTTTCACCTCCTTGGTTATATCCATTTTAAGTATTTTTGTGCCATTATAAATGAGATTGTTTTCTTTTTAAGACACTGTTTTAAACATTGTTAGTACAGAGGAACACTATGGATTTTACATATTAATTTTTATTCCACAACTTGACTAAATTTATTTATTTATTCTGAGAGTTTTTTGGTAGAGTCTTTACAGGTTTACATACAAAATCTTAATTCTTCCTCTTCAATTTGAGGTACTTTTGTCCCCCTCTTCTTCCTAATTGCTCTTCATAGGACTTTGTTGAATAGAAGCAGCAAGAGTAAGCATCTTTGTCTAGTTTCTGATCTTAGATGAAAATCTTTCAACTTTTCATCATTGTGTATGAGATAAACTGTGGGCAAAATTTTATCATATCTGGTCCTTTTAGTCTTTAGGTACATTCTTCAATAACTAATTTGTTTAGAGTGTTTGTTATAAAAAGGATGTTGACTTTTGTCAACTGCTTTTTCTGCATCTAGTTAAATGATCATATGATTTTTGTCTCAATCTGAATTTTGTCTTGATTCTTTTGTCCTAGATCCATGAATGTGGTATGTCACACTCATTGATTAACATATGTAGAATCCATCTCAGGGATAAATCCTTTCATCATAGGAATAAATACTACTCTACCATGACATATGAAGTATCTCTTCTTCTGCTAACTTTTGGCCTTGTTTGTTCTTCTTCTAGTTCCTTCAAATGTAAAGTTAGGTTGTTTATTTGAGCTCATTCTGGTTTTTTGCTTTTTTGTCTTGGATACTGCAGATTGAACCCAGGGGTCTTTAACCACTGAGCCATATCACCAGACCATTATTATTATTATTATTATTACTATTATTATTATTATTTTGAAACAGGGTCTCAATAAGTTACAGAGGCTGGCTTTGAACTTGCAATCCTCCTGCCTCAGCCTTGTACACTGCTGGGATTATAGGCATGAGCAACTCACCCAGTGTTATTCTTTTTTTAATGTAGACATTTATACTATAATCTTCTCTTTTAATACTTCTTTTGCTGAATTTCACAAGTTTGAATAAGTTGTATTCTCATTTCCATGTCTCAAGATATTTTCTAAGTTCCTTTTTGATATCTTTTTTGACCTATTGGTTGTTTAAGAATGTTTTGTCTAATAATAACATACTTGTGATTTTATCAGTATTTATACTGCCATTGGTTTCTAGTTTCATCCTATTGTGGTCATAAAATATATTTGGCATTATTTTGATCAATGTAACTTCCTTAAAACTGGTTTTGGGGCCTAAGATCTGGAGAATATCCTGGCTGCCTTGAGAAGAATGTTTATTCTGCTCCTATTAAGTGGAATGTTCTATATCTGTCTATTAGGTTCATTTTGCATAGAGTGTTGTTCAAGTACTATTTCCTCTTTTATTTACTTTTAGACATTTTACCCATTATTGAAAGTGGGGTATTAAAGCCTCCTACTATTATTATATTGCTATTTCTATTTTCAGTTCTACTGATGTTTGCTTTATTTATTTATGGGTTCTGATGCTGGGTGCATAAATATTTATAATTATGATGCCTATGCCTACTGTAACAATTATTATAATTATTCTGGTGAATTGACACTTTTGCCATTATAAAATGTCATTTTTTGGGGGGAGGGCTCTTATGATAGTTTTGACTTATCTATTTTGTCTGATACAAGTGCAATCACCTCTGCCCTTTCTTTGAACATATTCATGGAATAGTTTTACATCCTACACTTTTGGTCTATGTATCCCTAAATCTTAAATGAGCTTCTTGTAGACAGCAAATAGTTCAGTTTTTTTTTTTTTTTTTTTTCATCCATTCAGTCACTCTATCTTTTGGTTGGGGGAGGGAGCAGTTAATACATTTAATTTTAAAGCAGTTTTTGACAGAGAAGAATATACTATTGCCATTTTGTTAATTGTTTTATGTTAGTTACCTGGTTCATTTTCCTCTCCTACTGTCTTCCTTTATGCTTTGTTGATTTTTTTATGTGCTCATATTCTTTGATTCTTTTCTCTTTTCCTTTTGTGTAAACCCTGTAGGTATTTTTTGTGACTATATCATGAAGCTTACAAATTTTATAAAATATAAGAACTTATAATTAAAAGAATCTAGTTTATTGTCATAAAAACGTAGGTTCAATAAAAAAAAACTCTTAATATTCCCTTCCACCCATATTTTATGGTATTGTGTCACAACTTTCATCTATTTATGTAGTGAATCTATTAACATATTTTTACCTATTAAAAGTATTTTTACTACTTTTGTCTTTTAACATTTTTACTGGAATTAAAAAGATTTACTCACCACTCTTAAAGTTTTATCATTCTGTATTTGTCTATATCTTCACCTATATTGACAATTTTTATAGTTTCTTATGTTATCATGTTACTGGTTTGTTTCAGGTTAAAACCCTTCCTTTAGCAGTTCGTATAGGCAATATGGTGATGAACTTTTTAGCCTGGGAAGTATCTTCTCTTCATTATTGAAGGACAGTTTTATTGGGCACATAGTTCTTGAAGAGATTTTTTTCTTTCAGGACTTTGAACACAGTATCCTACCTCCTTCTGGACTGCAAGGTTTCTGCTAAGAAATCTGCTTTTCATCTTGTAAAGGTTCCTTTGTACCTGACAGCTTTGCTCTTCTTTTGCTACTTTCCAATTCTTTCTTTATCCTTAACTTTTGACAATTGTATTATAATTTGTCTTGATGCAAAAATCTTTTTTTTTTTCCCATACTGGGGATTAAAGCCAGGGAGGATCTACCACTGAGCTACACCACCAGCCCTTTTTATTTTCAGTTTTGAGAAAGGATCTCAAAATTGCAATCCTCCTGCTTCAGCCTGCTGTGTAGCTGGGGGATTACAGGTGTGAGACACCATGCCCAGCTGTTTGGTACTTTTTAGTATTGTCTTTCTCTTTGTGAAATTCTCACTTTGTTTATGTACTGTTTCTCTAACCTCACAGAATATCTTTATGACAGTTATTTTGAATTCTCTATGAGGTAAATCACATATATAGATATATAGAGATATATACATTATATGTATGTATATATATATATGTATGTGTGTATACATACATCCATTTCATTAGGGTCATTTTCTAGAGATTCATCTCATTCCTTTGAATAGAATGTATTTTCATATTTATTCATTTTTCTTCACTCTTTGTATTTTGTTGCTGGATTTCTCACAAAGGAAATTTTTCTGTGACTTGTTCCCAAATGATGCATCTATGGAGGAGGAGGGGAGGGTCCATGGCTTCCTACTCTGCCATCTTGCTGACATTAGTCCTCTGGTTTTTTTGTTTTGTTTTGTTTTTGTTTGTTAATTGACTATTTTGTATTGCTCCAAGTATCCCCAATTCTTCAAACAGCTGTTCACACCAAAAATCTAGTAGTACTTAACCAATTTGTTTTCTCTTGACACATTTCCTCTGCTGCTGCAATCAAACAAGATTTCACTACTCACAAACACCACCATTTTTTATACTTTGTTAACAAATCATCCATTCAGAAATGTACTTTGGTTGTAGTCTCACTGTCATTTCTAACTTTGTAAGGAAATTCTGCTGATATCATATTCTACTTTAACTTTCTAATTTATTCCGATTGATACCTTCTGAGTCACAAAAGTTTTGATGACTATTTACTCTGGTTATGGCAATATCTATTTTATTCTAGCATATCAGTAGTTTCATTATAAAAAAATGTTTTACCATCTAGTTAAATAACTATAAAAAATAATCTACATGCACGGTGCCAGAAAAAAAAAAAAAATAAAAAAAAAAAACATGGCATTCAGAGTCTACTTTTATTTTCTTGTTCTGAAAAGTAATAAAAATAAAATCTCATGGTACAGTGATATACATCAGACTAAAACTCCGTGACTGATGCACTGAGTAGTAGTGTGATACATGGAACCACATACATTCTGTCATTATTCTGCCATTGCAATGCAAAAGTATCCATAGATAAAACACAATTGATGAGCATGTCTATTCTCCAATAAAGCTTTATTAATGAACACTATTGTGATTTGGATCTGAAATGTCCCCCCAAAACTCATGTGTTTAAGGTTTGTTTCCCAAAGCAGTGAGGGGATCCTTTGTGAGAGGATTGGATCATGAGGGCTCTGACCTTATCAATTGGAAGGTGGTGGAAACTTTAGGAGGTGGAGCTAGTTGGAGAAAATAGTTCACTGGTGGTGTACCCTTGAAGGGTATATTTTAACTTCAGCCCCTTTTTCTCTCCCTCTCTCTTTCCTAGCTGACCTGTAGTGAGCATCTCTGCTGTATCATGCACTCCCAACTGTATTGTTCTGCCTCACCAGCAGCCTATAAACCATGGAGTCAAGGAACCATGGACTAAAACTTCTAAAATCATGAGCAAAAATGAATCTTTCCTCTTTTAAGTTTCATACCTTAACAACTTAAAGTTTTTCCTCACAGAGATAGTTGACTAACACAAACACTGAAATCTTAATTTCATGGAAATTTTGTGTAGAAAATATTACTATTAATTCTTCTGATCCATCTCTAGCCTCCCTCTCCTGAGGTTGATTAGTACATGACTTTACTCTGAAGTGATTGTGGTAAGTAGGAATTAGTATCTTCTCTCAAAGTGGTGCTGATACTGGGAATAGTAGAGGACACACATTGAGTCAAAGTATCAATACACAGATATTTACCCAGCCTGGGCCCTTAGGAGAAATAAGCTCACTAAATAGTTCCTTGCGTAAAAGAAGAAGCAATGATCATCTCACAGATGGGTAGACACTCAAGCAGCTTGAAAAAGCAACTGAACAAATTTCCCCAAACTGCCCACACTTCAACAACTGATCCCACTTACACCAAAGTGGAGGCAATGTTAGAGAAAAAATTTAGAAAATTCATAGTTAAAATGTTCCATGAGCTAAAAGAAGATGTAAAAATTAACTTAGAAATGCAGGAAAAAGCCGGGCGCGGTGGCGCACGCCTTGTAATCCCAGCACTTTGGGAGGCTGAGGCAGGAGGATCGCGAGTTCAAAGCCAGCCTCAGCAATGGGGAAGCACTTAGCAACTCAGTGAGACCCTATCTCTAAATAAAATACAAAAAGGTCTGGGGATGTGACCCAGTGGTCAAGTGCCCCTGAGTTCAATCCCCGGTACCACAAAAAAAAAAAAAAAAAAAAAAAAAATACAGGAAATGAAAGACCATTTCAATAAAGAGAGACTCTTAAAAATAACCAAATGGAAACCCTGGAAATGAAAGACTGAAAAAATCAAATTTAAAAATTAATAGAAAGCACCACCAATAGATTAGACCACTTACAGGACAGATTCTCAGACCTTGAAGACAAAGTATTTGATCTTCAAAATATAATCTCTGATATGCTAACCCACAACAAGAAAGGGGAAGATTAGAAGTTCATTGGATTAGACAAAGGGGAATGAAGAGAAGGCAGGAGGGATGAAAATAGAAAAGACAGTAGAATTAATTGGACCGATCTTTCCTATTCTTATAAATGAATCCATGACCAGTGTAACTCCACATCCTATATAACTATAATAATGGGATCCTAACTAGAACATGTTATACTTATTTTATGTATGTATAATATGTCAAAATATGTTCTACTGTCATGCATATCTAGAAATAAAAATTATGTAAAAAAAATTTAAAGTTTTTTTTAAAGTATAGTCAATAATAAGTCAATAATAAAGAAAATTGTTCAGAGACCATGACCAGCACATTCAAGAAATCTGAAATGACATTAAGAGACCAAATTTAAGAATCACTGCTATCCAATGCACAAACTGAAGGAATGCAAAATTTTTTTCAATGAAATAACAACTTTTTCCAAGTTTTATGAATGAGATGAAAATCCAAACACAAGATACATATAGAACCCCAAATGGCAAGATTAAAAAAAAGAGCCGGGTGCCGTGGCACATGCCTGTAATCCCAGCACTTGGGAGGCTGAGGCAGGAGGATCTCGAGTTCAAAGCCAGCCTCAGCAATGGTAAGGCACTTAGCAATTCAGTGAGACCCTGTCTCTAATAAAATACAGAAAAGGGCTGGGGATGTAGCTCAGTGGTCGAGTGCCCCTGAGTTCAATCCCTGGTACCAAAAAAAAAAAAAAAAAAAAAAAAAAAGATTAAAAAAGGTCCTCCCCAAGACATATTACAGTAAAAATGCCTAATACACAGAATAAGAATAGAATTTCAAAAACTGCAAGAGAAAAATGACAAGTCACATTTAGATTAGGATTTCAACTAAGAATCATATGATTTTCTCAACAGATGGAGAAAATGCAGTTGATAAAGTCCAGTACCAATTCATGTTTAAAACACCAGAGAAACAGCCATAGAAGAAACTTACCTCAACATTGTGAAGGCTATATACATGAACTCAAGGTCAATATCATACCGAATGGAGAAAAAACTGAAAGCATTTCCTCGAAAAACAGGAACAAGATAAGGATATCTACTCTCACCACTCCTATCAACATAGTCCTTGAAACCCAACTCAGAACAATCAAGCAGGAAAAGGTATTTGAAGGGATATAAAAGGAAAAAAATAAGTCAAATTATTTCTGTTTGCTGATGACAAGATCCTACACTTAGAAGATTTGTAAAACTCCATCAGAAGTCTTCTGGAGGTAATAAACCAATTTAGGAAAGTAATTGGATACAGGATCAACATACATGAATCAATTTCTTTCTTATACTACAGTAGAAAATCTGTGGGAAAAGAAATTAGGAAACTATCACATTCATAATGACCTAAAAAAATAAAATAAAATAAAATAAAAAATAAAACCTTGTGATTAAATCTAACCAAGGAGGTGAAAGACCTCTACAAATGAAATTGTAGAATATAGAACACTGAAGAAGAGTGAAAAACCTCCCATGTTCTTGAACAGTCAGAATTAATATTATCAAAATGGCCACACTACCAAAAGCAATATATAGGTTCAATGCCATCTCATCAAAATACCAATGAAATTCTTCATAGAACTAGAAAAAAAAGTTCT